>JAHZNJ010002436.1:0-12220 GCA_027744475.1 Lepidocyrtus cf. sotoi NNG-2020
GTGTCTTTTATTTTCATTTTTTGCAAACTAAATGCTAATTTTTTTGCATAAATTACGAATTCTATGGCTGACTATTTGCAAGTTATTTTTTTCATAAACGGGTTGGCGGGTTCCGTTCCCTATAGCTATAATACTTAAATCAGTCGTTTTGATAAGCTCTTATCATCCTATCTCTATGTGCTAATGCAAATTATCACAAAGCAAGCAACAATAACCAAGCATATCAGTCAATGTATCGCAAAACGGGTAATTACTGCACGGTTTTAATAAATCCACGAGTGTCTGATTTTGCTGAAATTAAAATATTGAGGAAATGCATAAAACAATTTATAGCATGTAATGTCTATCATTGGATTTATAAAATCCTAACTTAGATTTGTATTTGATGACAATTCATCAAATATCAAACAGTCGAATTGTAAAATGCAATACGGCACACCTGCTGCTGAATTTAAAATGTCGCTCTAGTTTTTGCTATGTATGTATGCTATTTGCAAAAACATTATTAATATTATTCTTACTTTACTAAATATATTTCATCCAAATCCAAACCAATATGGTTAATCTCCGCCTATCCAGCGATTTAATATAGATATCTCGATTATTTTTTTCTATCCATCCATTATTAATATGTAATGTACTTGTACTACCACATAACTTTTCCCTATTATTCCAATATTTTAAGGTTTTTTCGAAACATGCTGATTCATAAATGGAAGAGCGAATTATTTTCATGAGACGCCAGCAGATATCAAGTTTTATGATTTGAAGGAGAACAAAGAATCGTGAAATTACATGAACTATTTACAAATACGTAGCACCACACAACAAACCCATGTGCTGAGCTGTAAACAAGAAAAAATTCATAGACATAAAATAAGCTGTGGTGATTATTGTACGTAAAGTTTATTTTACACGCTCATTTCATCACATTCGACCGGCACTTCTCCCTCTTCGTCGTTGATCAAATCATCATATTCATGATAAATTATTATTAAAGCATGGCTTTGACTATGTTTAAGATTGAGTTAGTCATATCATGTATATTTTATTTGATTAAAGACTTTATTGAGTTCTGTCAGTGTATGCATTACGATAATTTGTAGAGATTGGAGTTTTGTAGGCATAATCACAACAAGCAGCAGGTACAATAGAAAAGAGCTTTGTTATAAAAGGTAATTTTTAAAAAAACTTATTTTGCTTTGTTGTAGTAGTCAAGTCAGTTCAGTCGTAATAAAACATCGTTGGTTTTTATTGAATCCACTCATTCCTTTTCTAGTGATCATAAGGAATGGACATCCGCTAATAATAAACCATGTCGTATTAAAAAAATAATGTGCATTATGATGAAGGAATCTATAAAATAATGATATGCCTGTATGGTCCATCATCATCATCGTTGAATCAGAAGAGAATCTCTTTCCTTTACGAATTTTATTTACAAGGAACTCACACTCACCCTGTTGCTGCTTTTGCTACTCATATTTTCTACACTTTCTGCCGACGATGCGAGAAAAAAGCATACATACAGGATAAAGAGGATGAGAAGGGTTATTTTTTAGTTTATTATACATGGGGTTGTTGATAGATAAAATACTTACTCATGAAAACCGGCGTGGCAAGTATTAAAAAGTTAAAAAGAAGAGTGTACAGAGAAAGGAAGGAAAAAAGCTTTTCTTTGTGTTGTAAAAGAAAATCAGCTTTAAGCCAAAATAAGAAAAAGGTTTGAGCTTTTAAAAAAAAGCTCTAATCGTGCATCTGCATTGAATAAGGTGGAAGAAAAAATGAAGAGAAAATGGAATGGATTTTAGTGATGCGCAGTGTACCTGTTTTTTAACGAAAATTGACACGATGTGTAATGTAATGTGAGTTGCTGAAGCAAAGCGAATGTTAGAAAAGCAGAAATCTCATCATCATCATTTATTTCATCCCATAAGAGTGGTAGTGGTGGTATGTGTAGGTATGCATAAAGCTCATCTTTCAAACTTTTACCAGAGAGACCACATTTACGAAGTTAAAGTAAAAAAACAGATTTACCCACGCCTCGGCATTGCCATACTTGACGAAGAAGAGTGAAGTGAGTCAGACAGAGAATAATATTACTTTGTTGCTTTTTTACTTCGTTTGGTTTGGGAGAGTGAGTGGTTTGGTTGGTATGACGAAGCAAAAGTAAGCAACAACAGCAGATTGAATTTACTGATGAAAATGATTATGATTAGATGAGAATGTAGTAACTGGTTGAGTTAGTCGATTCTAACTTGGCTGAAATCATCGCGATCGCATAAAAGAACGTACGTAGTAATAATATTTTCATGCATATTCTCTCCGTACCTACATGCATGAAATGAAATGAACTGGCTTTACTGAATAATTCATTTCAGTTAATAAACATCGTTCTCAACAATAATCATAGGCAACAACGTAGTACATATAAAAAGGCTTGCTTGCGTCAGTCAGTCAATTCACTTGTTGTTGTGATCCGTTTTTCTATCTTTTATTATTATTTCTACGTCTCTCTGCCATATGTTTAGTAATACTTTTCTACGTACTTCTACTTAAACGTTTGTTCTTGAGAAAAGAATCATCAAATCAGCCAGCCAAAGCCACCACAATCATCATCATCCTACCTTCTTGCTTGATTATGATTGTTGCTGCTGCTGCTGAATGCTTATGAGAACGAAAGAGAATGCCTGAAGGCTAAAGTACATAATGAAAGAGTGATTTGTTGAAGCTGGTAAAGTCTAAAGGTATTCATTCTACAAATATAATATCTATCTACCTAAATGATGTTGCACTGCTGCTATAGCAAAGAAGCAGAGTCAGAAAAGAGTAATAAGAATAAGATAAAATAAACCTTATATGAAACTGTGAATGATGCAGAAGAGGATTAGAAAAAAGAAGGATTTCTTCTGATTGATCGCGCCATGCATTAGAATTGTGTTCATTATTTTGTGGTTACTGCCTTACCCTACGTAAAATTCCAATTACTGCTGCTGCTGCTGCAAGTGCTTCATGATTATT
Organism: Lepidocyrtus cf. sotoi NNG-2020; assembly: GCA_027744475.1. NCBI lineage: Eukaryota > Metazoa > Arthropoda > Collembola > Entomobryomorpha > Entomobryidae > Lepidocyrtus > Lepidocyrtus cf. sotoi NNG-2020. The sequence goes on from JAHZNJ010002436.1 coordinate 3,022, forward strand.
GTTGTACTACGGCCAGCAACAAAGCCAATCTCATACAACTCTTCTTATTTCTGATGCTTGATGCACAATGAATTGAAATCACGGAATTTTTTACGCTCCTTTGAAGCAACTAAATCTAATGAATAGGAATAGGAACGATATATGAGAGAAATGATTGTTAGAGAGAGCAGAGCGCATGTTATGATGAAAAACATTCAGCAGCAGTCTTATTGCAATTGCAACAGTAAAAGAAGAAGAGCTTTTATAAAAGCAATCTTGAAAATGTTCAATCTCACAAATTTTTCACACTTGCTCATTCCACGTCTGATCTGTCAAGATTTCAGATTTCGACTGAAGATATTATTAATCCCTTTTCACGTTTTTAGATCCTAAACTGCAACATAAAAATAAGAATAGGTACACATCATGATCATAATAGTAATTCTCATATTGCTTTTATGCTTCAAGCTCTCATTTTTCATAAAAAAAAAGAATGTACGCCCCATGCATGCTCTCTCCTCATCATCATCATCAGCATCGTTATTATCCTCTGTCAGCAAAATATGTATTTTTATTCCCATTTAGCCTTCCTTCCATTATATTTCTTTGGAGAGCATGAAAACATGCTTTAAAAATTCTTTTCTCCTCACAGCTTGTACGTTATTACACAACATCTCTGTTTGTTATCAAATTATATTTTGTAAAATGCTCTTTTTGCAGCATCTTTATTTTTATTATTACCTAAGTTAGGGAATTTTATATCACCTCTCATTTTCAGTACTACTACCAATAATACTACTCCACAGAGCAGCAGATATCTATCTTCAATCTTCTCTGAGTGCCGACCCGACCGACTCTTTCCGTTCTCATACTTATCCTCAACCTTTTGACATGACGTACATTAAAAAATGTTCAACAGAGGACGACGATGTCGCTGTATAACGAAGAAGCAAACTACAGAAGTTTTCTGCCTTTGGTTGCTTATTACTTCACCTCTCTCACAACGGTAGCAAACGGAGCCAGTATATAATAATATGAATCCTTTATGAATTTCAGAGGAAAATTTTTTCACTGATGATAATAATAATATGATGGCTTTATACCCTGTTTGCAGCATAAAAGTAATATCAATCAAGGTAGAATATTACTGCATATAAAGCAGGAGTGTGGAATAATGATGGGACAGACAACCAAGCAGTAGTTACTATAGTAGGAGATAAGTATAAAAAATGAAAAAAGTCAAGTAATGAAGTAGAAGAAATGAACGAAGAGAAACGCACATGAGTGCTGTCTTCTTCTCCTTCTAAACTAAATAGATTTTTTCCTCTCTTGCTTTATATGGCTTAAGTCTCTAGAATATAATAAATAATATTATACAGAAACANTCTAAACTAAATAGATTTTTTCCTCTCTTGCTTTATATGGCTTAAGTCTCTAGAATATAATAAATAATATTATACAGAAACACAGGAGAACATTCATATAAGGATTATAAAAGAGCATGATGCTGCTGTTGATGATGATGATGTGATGTATTTACAATTTGTCCTTCTACTACTCTTTAGCTCACAGCTTGCGTTGCGTTGTTCTATACCAAAGTAAAATGAAAGGCAGAAAAGAATTTTTCAGGGAGAGGAGAGACGACGAATAGAAAGAGATGTACTGTTGTGCATGTCTGAAAAGAATGAACATTTTATACATGTTTACTTTGTTAGAGAGGAGAGAGAAGAGAGGGGATTTTCAGTCAGAGAGACAAAATTTCAGCAGAAAACATCCTTCCAACCTATAACTAACTCAGCTCACAGCACAGCTCTTCTTTTCTGCCAAGTTCCCCTGAGTCACTATAAAATTCTTATGAGCAATACCCAACGGATATAAGTATGTTGCTGCTGCTGCTGTTTTATAAGTATAAAAGAAAATTTTCTGCTGTTTTTTGGTGTATGAAAAGGGGAATAGTAATATGAGCATCGAATATAGTGAATCGAATGAGATAGAGGTTGTTTGGAGAGTTTGGAATGAAGACCTAAAAGGAGAAGGAAAACATAGCGCCAGTACTGTAAAACCACAGAACACGGAGAGCTGACTCGACATTCTCGTCGTTCGACAAAGTAAACTTTATATCCCAAAAACTCGATGCGATGCTTTTATACCTACTTGCTTTTGCTGCTTCTCTTTTGTCGATTTGATTCGAGTTGACTTGCCTTGCCTCCTCTCTCACTTCTTTTGCTTTTGATGATAATGCTGCCACGCCATGGAAAAAGGAATTATTTTTCTGCTGCGCTCTGAAATAGTGTAGGTAGATAGGTATTTGTCATGATAGAAGAGAAAAAACCTTTTACGAGTTCTTCGATACCAGACACCACCATCATCACTGCCACCACCATCGCATTCAGAGAAGTAGGATGAAACAAGCTTTTTCCATTTCATTTTCCATAAAGTTTATTTTGGGGTGGATCTTGCTTTTTCATTGCTATGCTGTTGGAAAGAAAAGGAACTGCAATAATAATGCTATGTCAGAGAGTTACTATCCAAATGCCCCAAAAATTGGTCGATTTCCATCACTTTCCGTCGTTCTTGCTGATATACATCGAAGAAAACGAAGAAAGGCCTTCAAACAAGCTTTGACAGCAGCGATCAAAAGCGATATTCCATGAAGAAAAGAGCGGCGCAGACAGATGCTTGATCAGGTATACGTTCAAATGAAGTATGATGATGATAACCGATTTGAATGTGCTTGCGTTTTACTTGCTGGTAAATATTTCACGGAACATGATTAGTAAATATAACAGTTTAGTTCAACATAGTTAAATCATAAAATTACTAAAACCTTTGGTCTGGACTAACATTTAACTGCGTAGCTATCATAAATGGGATTCAATGGATTAACAATTTATTATGGAGATGACTGTATTCAAACGCGTAGCAGTGAGGCGATATCGTTTAAATAATATTGGAATAAATTACTAGGCAGAGATAATATTATATCATATAAAATTGATATAAATAGATAAACACAGCATCATGTCATAGTCGTAGTCGTATAAAGCTCATGCTTAATACAATTACGGTTCATGAATAATGATAATATTTAAGTTAATCACACGAAAACTTTTTAACGTGATCATCAGCTGCTGCTGCTGCTCTTTAATATGATCAAGCCACGCTTAAATTTTTCATGCAAGAGAGAGAAAAAAACACAAAGAAGAAAAATTGAGCGTGTAGCCTGCGAGCAACTAATATTTTATACTTTGTTCATTTTCCTCTATTATACTTATACAGTAATAAGTAACGAACGAGTAACAGCAACAACGCAATGAAACGACGACAGAAAGGCAAAGGAAGGCAAGTAAGTAGTAAGTAGTGACGCCACATGAAATCTATCTGCTGAGAAGAAATTCAGCAAGAGAGAGGAAAACGATTTTTCATGAAACCAGCCAAGAGCTGTAGGAAAAGGGAAAGAGTAACAGAAGCGGCAGCGGATGATTCTTCTTACATTTGTTCTTCTTCCTCTTTCCTTTTAGAATAATATAGGAAGTGAAGTGAATTCAACTTCGACAATTCACTACGGAGGACTAAACCTTATATGTATACATAATGCAATAGAAGAGTACGCATGAACTTTAGCAACTAAAACTAGCCAAGTAAACACCCAAATTTTGGCTCAGCAATAGCGGCAGCAATGGAATAGTGAGAAGAAGGAAAGTCATAGAAAATAAGAAAAGTCTTACTTACTACCTACTTACTTTATTGTATTAAAGATAAGAACGATACAAAGATGTCCTTCTGCTCAAAACTTTCCATCTGCTGTTCCGCCGCTCTTGCTGTCCGTGTCGCTCATCTCATCCCTTCCTCCTTGCCCCTTTTTTTCAATCAAGTTTTCATTCTCTCCCTTTCTGATAAGTAAAAATGATAATCATGCAGAGTTTTCAAGTAGAAACCCATATATACCAGAGCTCTTTTACTATTTATTGTTCAGTTGCCGTTAGGTTTTGAAGGAGGAAAACAGCTCTCCGTTTACTTCAAGAGAAGTTTATCCATAGCATCGCATAATATCGTTGTGTGTGGGATGATGGGATGTGTCCTTACTTATATATTAGAGAAAAAAGAAACGAAACAGACGAAACGGAACGCGAACATCCTGTGTGTTCGTTTACCAACCACTCGCCTCATTTTCATTAGTGAACCTTATGAGTCTGCACAACACATCCAAAAATGCTTTCAAAGAAGAAACTCTTTTCAAATCATGTCATCATCATCTTGGGAAAAGCAACGAAAAAACATTTTTTAAACGGTCTCTCCTTGTTAGTAAAGTTTACTTTTCTCTCCATTACGGACAAATTTTTATCAAATGCTCGAAAACAAATAATAATATGAGAGTTTCCCCGTCTTTCTTTGCGCTTGCTTGGTTTTCTCTGCTGCTGCTTCACTTTTTCATCTCTTATATAAAAAAAATTCTTTCTATTTATTCTCGATACTTTATTCAACTTGTCTGTTCAGTTCCCTTACCAAGATATAAAATTTCATGTTCATCCAGCTACAGGAAGGCATTTCATGTCGAAGAAGGGAAGAGAAAAGGACGCCGATGAGAGAAGGCTGCTGCTGCTGCTGTGGATGTTGACGATGATGACAAAGCTACTCCTATTATAGGAAAAAGAAAACAGCAGCAATGTTATAGTTTTTAGAAGTTGAGCAAGCAGTTTGGCATGACGTGAGTGAAGGAGGAAGAAGAAGGCAAGCAAGCAGATATCAAGTTTTCATCTGTGTGAGGTAAAAGAGTATAAAAGAGAAACTCAAATAAGGAAATACGGATATTCATCCTGTAAAAGGCATTTTCGTGCATGCAGGGAGGCAACAGCAGCGGCAGCAACCAACCATCCAAATCCAACAAAAAAGAGCTTTTGCTTGAGAGAGAGAAGAGAAGAACGAAACGAGAATTTTCCATCCTCCTTCTTTCTGCCTGCTGTTATTCTTCTCTAGTTGAAATATACTGCTGCGTTTTGTTCACCAATATAAAAGCTGACTGCTGCTGGGGAAAATAAATGGAATGAAATGAGGGCTTTACTGCTTCTGCTTGAGAGAGAAAAAGGAGAAGAAGAAAAAAAGCTCTTCTGCTATTCTGCTTGTCTGTCCGTCCGCTTCCTTTTACCTTCAAAAGGGTATTTTCAATTTTCACGTTAGGTTGAAACTGGATGGGTTATTTGATGGTTATTACTACATCCTTTCCTTCAAAATAATAAATAATATTCGTCAAATATTTTCTTTGTGCTTGTGAAATGTTCCCTTTTTGAAATTATTATTGAACGCTCCCCTCAAATCTAACTGAATGCATACTAGAACGAGAAAATGCTGCTGCTTGCTGCTGGTTGAGAGGAGACAAGGAAAGGTCGGTCGGTCGATTCTAATTGCCTGAGAGCCGAACACTGAGCGTGTTTATATGATGTTTGTCTAATATAAAGTAGGAAATATAAGAGAAAACATTCTCCCGTTCGATTTCTGCTTACTACTATGTGAGTGCTTTGCTGCGCGCTAAAAGCTCCTTTTCCCTTCTGCTGCTACTGCTTTCGCTTATACCTAAAAAACAAAAAATAAGAAAATTCTAAGCAGCAGCAGCATCAGCGAAAAGGGAGAAACGAGAGTGTGGGTTGATGTGATGGAAAAGGAAAAAGGAAGAAAGAAAGAAAGCAAGTCGTCGTCGACAAAAGTATAAATTTTGTCGAAACTTTTCCTCTTCTTGCTCAATGTTCTGTTCTATTCTGTTCATGCCTATGTAATATATTGAATGTTTTAAAGCGTTTTTGCTTTTTCTTTGTTCACTCGCTGACTTGTTTGCTTGCACTGTTTTTTTTTCTCTGCTTTTTTCATGCATTTTCTTTCCCTTTATGGCTACTGCTACTGCTGCAAGTATGCAATGCAGTATAATGTAATTAGCCATTTAATTACGATGGCTGTAATAAAATAGCTTAACAATGGAATTGATAATGGCATGCGCTTTATTTGACTTTCGACAATTTTTTTTGTTGGCGAAATAAACTTTTACTGTTCCTAAATAAAAATAAACAACTTACAATTCGATAATTACACAATACTTTGTCCAAATTTTTAAATTTTTAGAAAGAATTAAAGAAAAAAATTAGAAGCGTTTTACTCCGTTGCATGAAACATTTATCATATCAATTTGCCTGTGTACTTTTGCACTTGAAAAGTCTCCTTAAGAAAACTTTCACTGTCTTTCCGGCATTTCTGTCCTCATCTTTACAATCATCGTATCGTACTATCAGCAGGACAATCTTTTTCTACTCATCGTCGTCGCTGCATGCATGTGTTCTTCTTCATCTTGTACTAAAAAACAAGTCAAGAAGAAAACCGTCAATGTCGAAGAGAAAATCAGGCAGTTGTAAAACTAGAGGTTGAGGAGGAGGAAGGAGCTTGAGAAATTTTGAAATAAGTTGCTTTGCTTGCTTTCTGTTGTTAGAGAAATGCCGGTCTAAAATACAAGCTTTATAAAGCTTAAAGCAACGGGATTCGATTTTAATACTTTTACGCTCTTTTCCTCCTTTTCTAGCACTTATTTGCCGCTGCTTTGCAGCAACTTACTCGCTCACCATTCTTTGCATATGTTGTTGAAACATGTTTGTTGTAAGGGCAAAAAGAGATTGTTTCTTCTTTTAGTGGCATGCATGACGGCAAAAAAAGGCATAAGGGATGGATCAAATAGGCATTTCATGGGTTTCAAATTCAATGCTGGGTTTGGCAGCTCAAAAGCATTTTTATTTTGTAAAGTTGAATTTTTTGAAGGATTGATGGGTGGTTAAGTAAGCTGAATTGAATGTCTGTCGTTTCTTGCTAGCTTTAATATTTTTCTGCTGCAAAGAATATTATTTGGTTCACGAAGTAGTTGGGTTCTCTCTCTCATTCACTCACTCCCTTAAACTTACTTTACTTTGGGTTATGTATTATAAAATACGAAGCCAATGCCATGCCAGCATATAAATACATTGCTAAAGCGGCCATACGAAAAGAAAATCAAGAATAGTTTATCAAATAAGCAAAGGCGAAGGTACATGAAGGAAACCAAGCAATCTAAAATCCAACAACGAACGAACGGCATCAGCAGCAGCAGCATTGAGTATGACGCTTTTATGGATTGTAATGAAATGGGATCGCATTTTATACCAAACCAACCTTTCGTGTTCTCATATAACTTGCATAGAATACAACGCAACAACGCAACTGCTTCTCCTGTTTGTCGGCAATGGAAGAAGAAAAACCAAAAAAAAAGTTTTCATTTATGTTCTGCTGCTTATTTGCTTGCAACACACTACAATTTTGTGAGATAGAAAATACAAAATTCTATTCAGCAGCAGCAGCAGTTCCCCTATTCTATGATTGTTCACCCTATCTGCTTCAGCCATGCCAAATAACATGAAAAACTTGATCAACCCAGTTCAATCTACCAAAAATATACGTACAAAAAGCTTGAAGGCAGCAAAACGAAAAGTGGAGGCAGCTTAACATGCATAGACCATTTGGATTTTCCCAACAAAATACTTATTCCATTCCCAATCCCATATCCCAACCCCAACTGTACAGACTTCAGACAGAGTTGTATAAAGAGGAAAATGTTATCTGCAGTACGGCTTAAAATGATGGTTTTAGCTCGTTCAGTAAAGAGGTTGGCTGGTTGCTTATACAAAATTTCCTTTTGCTTCACATTTACTACATTTTGCCTTTGCTTTGCCTTTGGTTTGAGGACATTCGCTTGTTCGATCCACCAGCTCAAATACAGCTTGTGTAGAATAGAGAAAAGGGAAAAAATAAGTTGTTCACCACGAGCGAACGGGAGAACCACCACCGTCATCGTTCCATATATATAATATAGAACTTTCAAGTTCTGTTTAGCTAGCTTCTGAAACAACCAACCCAACCATCCATCCATCCACCTCTATTCTACTTTGTTCTCACGATAAATGTGTTGTAGAGTAAAACCCTTTTATACGGCAGAAGCAGAACATCACCACCATCGCATTCTCTTTTCCTTCTCGTTTGGTTGGGTAAGGGAATAAGAGAACATAGAATAGAAGTTCTTTTTTCAGCTTGCTTGCCTGCTTGCTAACGTTGTTGCTGCTGCTGATATGTTAGAGTTGAAGCTGTTTGGATATGAAAAAATGTTCTGTAGAATTCTCTACCGTGAACTTTGTGCGAGCTCACTCCTTGCTGTAAAGCATAGGCAATGTTGTTTAGTATATGGCAAATAGCGTTTCTCTTCTCCTTCTTCTCCCTTTTTCAACATCATTTCAACCTTTTCGATTTAATGTTCTGGCTGCCTCTATGTATGAGTATTATGTGAGAACACACAGAACACAGAAAATTGAAGACTTGCTATGGTAGAACTCTGCTTCTGCTGTTTTGGCTGTTATAAAAAAATCTCTTTCTGCTGCTGCTGCTGAGTAAAGGTCCACTACTCAATTCTACTATTAAGAACTGAACTGAAGAGCAAGACGGACGTATCACGGGAAAAGGAAAGCTTTCGTAGGAAAACACAAATAAGAGACTTTAACTTTTTTCCTTGTGAAAAGTTGCATTACTTTCATTCAATTATCATCAGCATCGCATATCGTTGTCCCCGTAGCCGCTACTGCTGTGGCTCTTGTACTCATTGCTTTTTTTGCCAGTGGGAGACAAGAAGAGAAAGATCATTTCAGGGAAGAATTCTTGTAAGAGGAATTTTCTCCTAGCTTCACTCACTCTCCCTTTCCCGTCTTTTTGTGTGCGTATCTCTCTCTCTCTCAGTGAGAGTCGAGCCTTTTGGTGAAATTTTTTTGCTGGATACTTGAATTGCTCGTCTGGAAAAATATTGCAAGACAAATACACGCTCGGCTCCTATTTTAAGATCATCTGCTCGTTTGCTCCCTCCACCACCATCGTGCTGTTTTAACAGGTAAGTTGTCATCTCTTTTGTAATCTGTATTCCTTTGATTTTTTTTCATTTCCGTTTGTGTTATTGTGAAATGGCTGTAGTTCTAATTGTGGAGCTGTCTGCTCAATAAAATTTGTGAATGGATTGTCTGTGATGTCATTCATTATGACACTAAAAGCTTCGTTAGAATTTTACATGAGACGCATAGGTAAAGGAAGTACTGATAATTAGTATACGTACACAAGTTTTGTAAATTCTTTGTTGCCGAGTGCACGTTAAATTAGGTGCTTAAAAGGTATCATA
>JAHZNJ010002437.1:0-21221 GCA_027744475.1 Lepidocyrtus cf. sotoi NNG-2020
AAATTAGATTCTAATCTGTAAACCATTTTCGAAATGCATTTTGAGCTTCAGTTTCGACTTTCGAGTCAAGTTGAATCTTTTCCATATGCACGATTGCACGGTGGGTTCACTTTCACAGTCATTATTATTATTAACTGGATCTGATTTGATGCGCGTTGCGTTGTATTGCTGAAGAATAAAATGAGAGGGGGAAGAAGAAGATGAAGACGGAGAATGATCTATGGCAGGAAAAAAGGGGATGGAGAGAAAAGAAGGTGGGCTCGATCTCATTGAATGTGCTGGGAAGAATTATACGTTACGTCTTAAAGTTACGTTTTCATCTTTCAAGAAGCGAAGCTAAAGCCAAAATCCAGTTCCTTTTTATTCAATTTTATTTAGTTCGAAGATCGAACGTTCAAAGTTCTTCTTCAACAGCAGACTTCAAACTTCAAAGATCTAGTTCATCCCAATGATCCTTTTATTGCTCTACAATTTTCGAGATTGAATTGGCTAACAAGAAGCTCAGCTCGTATCTAGTCTATTTATCTCTAAAGATACGGAGCAGTCAATTGTCCGGAGACAAGTAAGAGCAACAAACAAAACAGAACAATGAAAAGGACGACAAAATCTCCGAAAGAAAAAGAAAAAGAGACGCTTCTGCTGATTCATCAAACAATGTAAAATGTACATCGACTTTTATAAAGGACGACAACCATGTAAGCTGACTTTTTTCTATGACTATGATTAAATTTATGTCTCCAGGAGCGGAGGATGTGATGTAATAAGATCTCTCATGTATGCTGCTGCTCCCCACATTATGCGCTGCACTATGCATAATATGTGTATGCACTGAATTTTTTGTTGTAGGTGAAGGTGAAGAGGGAGTTGGTGTTTTACATAAAGTCGAACAATGAAAGATGACAATGAAATAATAATAATGCACCTGCATAGAAAACGTTCTTGCTAACTTGAAGCAGCAGCAAACTCATCTTCTTACAATAACAACCCATCTTTAACTTCACAATGGAAAACAACCCTTTTTCCTGTATCCTCACGTAAGAATTGAGTAATCTTCAAATCTTTTTCCTAACTAATCTTCCACCAACTACAAAAACTCTCTCAAAGATGAAGCAAAAGAAAGAGATAGGATTACATCAGAGAGGTGGTAATAGTTTGTAAGGTTTGATTGTTGGTAGGAGGCTGTGCAGATGTAACCGTCAAATTGATAAAGAGTAGGAGAAAAAAAGGAGAAAACATTTTTGAGAGATTCAGTTTCAACTGCTTCTTCTTTTTCTTCGTCATCAGATTTTCAACGGACCAAAAAGAAAGGATTAGTTTAACAAAAAGAGGGATAAAAACGAGATGAGCAACTTTCAGTGGCAGCAATTAATATACCTACGTACACATACGTAGAGGAGGTATAAGTGCGCAACTGACGTTGCCAACTTCCTAACGACAACACCGCCAAATAATTCTTCACAAAACCGAAGAACGGGCGTCTATCAAGAAAGAGAATACTTTACCCACATGCAATAATATAATAATACACAATAATTGCTTTTCTTTTATGTACCGCACAGGCTACAAAAGATTTTCTCTCCCTCGATATTTTTCAAACATTGTAGAATGTGTTCATCTCTCTCTATCGTTCATCAGCAGCTAACAACAACCAAAAAATTGCCGAACCACTTCAAATGAGAAAATAGGGAACTTTGCAACTTTATCAGATTTCTCCATCAAATGATTTTTAATGCAATCTATGTGGTCTCACTCACAAAAGCATAAAAGTTGTCGTTATTATGCAAATCCTTCTTAGGGCTGTGACTGTGAGTGAAGTGAGACTCGCTTGAATGGTGAACGATGCGATCGCACAATTTTGCAGAAAAAAACATTAGAGAACATATGAAAGTCTCCACCCACATTGTTGTTCTTTTTGTTGCCTATTTCATTTTTCATTGTTGTTCCGTTTCTCATCTCATACATAAAAATAATGATGGGTTGAGTTTGAGTTGGGAGTTGAAGAAGATGTGGCGGTAGATGATGCCACGCGATACTATTTTCTTTGGCTCCTTTCTTCTTTTTTTCGCTGATCACTTATTTTTTGCTGGGTTGTCGTGATTTTGATAAATTTATTTTAACTATAACGATTAAGTATTTAGCTAGTGAAGGAAAAGTAAAGAAGAACTTAGCTAGTGAAGAACTTGCTTCGAGTGAGCATAATTTTTTTGGCTACTGCTTACTTCACCATCACCACCAACTATCGCTCCGTGTCGTCGTCCATCCTCCTATCAACTTATGGTGATGATTGTACTTAAATGGTTCTCCCTTGACTGTTGATGTCTCGCTAATTGTAATAAGAACGAGATTGAAGATGAGGATGGGATTAACGAATGAAGCAGCGCTATGTTATTAATGATCCTTCACTTCATTTCAGATTATATGCTGTAATCAACAGAAGTCTGCTGTTGTGATATCGAAAAAAATACTTTTGCTTGGTTTTGCTTTTTAGTTCTTTGACTTTGACTCTATTACATAAGTACTTACGTTTGGTACATACTAACATACTAACATCGCCTTTTTATATAATCTTACTCACACAACTCCCAAACATCAGCTCAAAAACTTTTGTCCATCAAATTAAAAAGAAAAAAATAATTGTGAGTGCACACTGCTGTGGTGCTATGTTTATACATGGAATGCTCCTATTGTTATACCTTCAAAAACTGAAAATTATGCTCTTATTGTTTGTTTGCTTTTGAGAGAGGATTGATGATCATAGTCATCAGTGTATCATTCATATCATGCAATGAATGCATGTTATAATATCCCACCTGTGGAGGTGGTGGTGGGCGCCACCATTTTACCTCTGGGGTCGGATCATCACCAGTGATAAAAAAGCGTGAATAAAGAAGAGAGACCAATCATCATCATCATTTTCAGATTAAATGTAGAAAAGCTGATACATAGAAAGCTTATAAAATGGATTTTAAAGCATCAATACATTTAGAGCAATTACAGCCAAACAGAAAAAATATATTTTGAAATGTGTTAAGCTTATTTTTTCTAACTTTTGTCCTTCCATTTAATCTAAAATATTAATGAATTTTTAATGAAGGAAAGATATAATCTTCTTGATTCATAAATGAACAAGGAAGAATATGCAATAAAATGGTTATCACATGCATTTTTCTTGAAAATCTTTATTATGAAAATGATGATTTTAATTCAAAGAGGATGTCATACACACAAACATTCATTTTTCAGAAATAAGGACGCTAATAGGATTCGAGGATTTAATGATGACGATGTGGATAATGGCGATTACGTTTTTATAAAGATGCCAACAACTTCTTTGAAAATTATCTGCTGAAGAAGAAAAAGAAGCAATGGTATTTTCATTTGGTATTTTCACTTATAGATTTATTCTCAATCCAAACACACACCACCCATCGTCTAGTACCTGCAATGTCCGTCAGTCAGTCAAAGTCATTATCATTACCATTAGGGATGACCTTCAGCCACAAAAAGCCGGTGTAATTTGCATTACTACATCAAAAGGATAATTTGACGAAAGACGAAGAAGCTATATGAAGTAGAAGAAGAAGAAAAAGGAATTGGGTGTTTAGTTGAGATTTGAAGATTCAAGATGGACAAAGATTCATTATAGAAGGGTTGGTTTGCGTTGATAGTTTTTGGTTTTAGGAGAGGATCAACAAAATGTCTATAGTTTTTTTAAGTAAAAAGTATAGCCACATTACTGCTGCTTGCATGTTCTTCTTCTAGTCCAATTCCAATATCGTCTGCGGATGAGATGACCAAGCCATGTATCATGCAGCAACCTGTTGAAAACTATGTGGCGATGATGAGCTGTGATGATGATAATGTTGTGACTTGATGATCTATGTTTCTTACTTAAATTCATCTCATACATTTTTAGTTTTAGTCATCATACAACATAAAACTAAAGAACTTTGCAAATAATGTAAAAAAAACAAAGAGAAAAAGACGGTATGAAAAAACAGAAGACTGCCGGAGCCAAAGCCAACCCAAAAAAGGGTTGAGCCAATACATGACCTGATCATCATTTCTCTTCTTCTTCTTCGACTTCTTTTTTTTACATCCTCATCATATTCATAATCAGTAGGAGCAGCAGCATAACATCAACATAAGCAGCAGTTACATTTACATCTTTTTGCAAACTTAAAAGATTTTTTTATGAAAGCTTTTGTATTAGTGGTGGTGGTGTTGCAGGGGTTGCTTCTGGTCTACTTTACACAAAACAAAAAAGTTCTTTACTCGTCATGAGCAAGAGCAACATCATCATCATATGATCGCAATCATAATTTTTTGTAAAAAAATTCACAGTAAAAAACAAAGAATTTTACATAAACTTGGAATACTTTAAATTATCATTACCCCCATCATTGCAAAAATTTACAAGACTCTTAAAAACTTCTTTTCACAACATCATCGTAAAAATACTTTTTACTTAAGTATTTTTGTTTGACGTTGTTTGGCTTAGTAAATGGTAGAAAAAAATACAAAAACTAAAGCAAAAAAATATGTTAGTCAATGGAAAATGGGATGGAATGAAGGATTTCAAACTCAAACAGAACAGGAATTCCTTTCACATATTTTTTTACTTTTTTTCTCAAGTTATGAAGGGAAGAAAAAAATTTTTGCAATTTTTATTAAAAGAAAATAAAGAAAAGCCTCTGTTTCTCTTGCTCAACCTCAGCAAGCTGAGAACAAAATACAAACAATCCTTCATCATAACAAGTTTAATTATTATTGCTTCTGAAAAAATAAAAACTTTTCTTCCCAATAAACTTTCTGCTATGCTTCTATGATGCTTTGGCGTTTACTGAACTCTCAAGAGAACTACCGTGATATTTTAAATGAGAAAGCTATTCATTGTTTTCAGCAATAATAATAATAAAAACAACTTTCTTGTTTTGTTTTCCTCTCCGTTTTGACAGCTATTGTGAGCAAAGAGACAGATTTCATATTACACCTGGGAAAATCCGAAGAAACCAAAGCAAAGAAAAGTAATCAATGTGGAGTCTGTTGTTGAGGGTTGGGTTAGGAAAAGCATCAAGTCAGGAAAAAAATGAATTTCTTCCCCCTGAAGTGCAAAATACTTATGAGTTAAAAACTAAAGAATCGTATTTTTTACTTTTCTGCTGCTGCTGTGAAAACATTATCACCACCACACACCATAAGCTATTGAACAACTGTACGTGCCTCGTCTCCTTTGTGCGCAGATTTACAATTACAGAGTTTGCTTGGTACTTACTACTTACACCGTAGCTGTAGCATCCGACACAAGATATGCCCAAAAAATAAAAATCCTCAAGCGAATTGTATTTTTCTCTCATACAACAGCAACCTACCTTACTTCTCTTTAAAACTTTGTTTGATTCTGTTTGTAAATATCCATAATTTGCCTAAGTATAAGAACCGAGCGGGCTTGCTCATAACTCCTTCTAATTTAAAAAAATTTAAGTATTCTTCTCATATTCTCCTTCTTACAACTTTTGCTCCCGTTTGTCTTTGTAAGAACTGACGTAAACATAAGGTTTTTGTTCGTATCATCGCAAGAAAGAGAGAGAAAGAAAGAAGCTGCTTTATCTTTTAGGCCAATGCAATACTTGTCCGCTCTGCTGCTGTGGCTGTTAAGTAGTTTTTTTGTTTGTTCGCGAAAAAAAATACATGCGATAAGAAAAAAATATTTTTGCAAACTCAACCTGGCAAAAAAATACTACTACATTTGCAAAAACAAAACTAGTTAGGTAATGAAAGTACGTTTTGTGTTTTTTAAAACAAACTCTTCTGCAGAGAGGTTTTTTTTTATAATTCACCCCCTCCAGTTTAAATGTTTGCCAAATCATTCACACCACACCACAGTCAGCCAGTCAATCGGCTACTTGTCTCGGTGAGAATGATGCTGATGGTGAATGTTGAATAGTGAAGGTAGTGGTGGCGGTGCGGTGGTATTATGGTACGATACGATACATTACTCATCACGAGGAAGTACTCAGTACTCACTGATCCTTCTTCAAAAATAAACTTTTAACTGGTTTACTCATCAGCATCATCATCAGTTTAATCATTATCATAGGATTTAATGATTATGATTATGATCGTGTGATAAGAAAAAAATGCAGTAGCGCAGTAATAATAATAATAAATGGTTTTGGCTAAAAATGATTAAATTATATGGCATGATTACCTTTTTTCAAGAGAGGGAGAAAGAAAACCAAGAAAGTAAACAAGTGGTAGTGGTGATGGTAATATTGGTTGTAAAGGGTAACATCCTAAAAGAAAACCTCATCTTTACTTTTCTTACTAAATTTTTCTTGTTGGTTACGCGTATTTAATACTCCAAAAGCTGAGAACAACATTATATTTTACACTTTGCTGATCCTTAATGATAAGAACGATGTAGACGTAGTAGTTGTTCCTGCTGCTGCTGCTTCTAGCAATGAATTTTATATTTACTTTTCAAATTTACCTAAAACAGGATCCGATTAGCAAAATGCGCAATAGTTTTTTAAGTGTAATAATAATAAAAAGCAGAAAGATACACTACCTAATTTAGTATTTCCAACATGTATTTGTACTTCTGTTTTTCGTACGACGGATCCGATTTCTTATTGGCAGAGGTGGCATTAAAAGTAAAAATAATTATTTTCTCAATTACTTTTTCTGAATTTTAATTACTGTTACCAACCCTCTTGAGTCTTGACCATCTTAACGTAAACGAAATTAATCTGATCTTTGTTTTCCGACACTTGCACACCTGCAAAATTACAGAAGGCGCTTGAACTCCAAACTGCAGACAGAGTTATGATGATCTTGAGTATTGACTGGTTTATTTACTCAGAGAAACAGAAAGAAAAGGCATTGAGCAGACTCTATAAATTTTTTGATTAAAATATAGAGAATTTTCATTCATCCCACCAACAACACCGCCGAAATAAACAAGTGCACCATACTGAGAAATGCAACAATTAAAAATATATATTTAAAGTTTGGTTTCGTTTCACTTTACGTTCGTTTGTGTGGTGATGGATGGCGTGTATCAATGACCGTATACGGTTTGAAATGAAGAAAACCAATTTTCATTAATATTCTTATTTGGGGTTTCATATTTACAAGCACGAAGAAGCAATATGATTAAGAAAAAATATATGGCAAATGATTATCATCATCAATAAAACAAAGTAAAAAAATTCATATTTTTCATGAATATTTATTAATATAAATATCTGAAAGGAATTTTATTTTGATAAGGGAAAGAATTGGCAATCACTTCATTCTCTGAACTTTGTTGTTTTTATACCAGGACAATAATAAAATAACTTTTTTCTTCTTTCTTTCTTTTTATTTTTGCAAAAATTCTTGAAGAATCATCATCGGCTTCTCAACAAATAGAAAAAGAAGAAGCCAGGAAAGTACTTCTTTTGCAAAAAAACGATTACTGATCATCTCGTCGATAAAATAATGAGTATGCTTTGATTACATCGCACGATACGCCAGCTTTCATGTGCATACCTCCTAAATTGTACGTTTTTATTTGCATCCCATCGCATTGCTATGATGTTGAATAGTTGAATTGAATACCTGAGCTGAGTTGATGTAAGGAACGAAGAGGAGAAAGGGATATTTTTATGGCATGACTCATTCTCGGCGTCATTCCGCAAAATCCACAAACAAAATGTTACCATCTATGCAATTGTATGCATGCACATGCATTATTAAAAACATGAGAGCCCTTTCTCTACAAAAATAATAATAAAAATTACTATTCGTCTTCTCCTTTTTTCTTTCTACTATAAAAATATCTTTACTACACAAAAGCAACAACTTACAAGAAAATATTACAACTTTTTGTTTTTTTTCATACGCTCAAACTCATAACTTCATGGCATCAGCAGCAGCCCAGAAAATATTTCTTCACTTATAATAAATCAGCAAGCAGCAAAAGCAACGAATGACAGAGATTTTTTTACCTGTTACTTTTTGCTACTTGCCGGTATCTGTCATGTTATATTTAGGTAAGTACACAAATCTTTTGAATAAGCGGTTTCAAAGAAAACTGCTTTTTCTTTAAGAAAGAGGAAGGGAGAAAGAGAAATGAATATGGATGGTCTTTTCGGTATGTTCTTTGTCATCCGTCATCCTCCTCCTCATAAAAATCATCATACTCAATATTCACTCACTCCCAACGTCCACAAAACAGTCAACTACCTTCATTCATCGACATTCATCAGTCAGATGATACGGCAGCAACGGATTTGCAAATGTTAAGATTCGCATGATTCATAGTAAATCATGAATAAAATGCCATCGCGTCACCACCGTTGCAATTCTTTCTTTCGCGTGCGAATTGATATGTACAAGTTGCAAAGCAAAGCTCACATTTAGCCGTTTTTGCAAGTTTTTCACTGTGATAGTAAAGAATGTTTCTCCTAATTTGTCAATTGAAGATTTTGAAGCACAACTACGTAGGACTACAGTTTTGCTAAGCCCATAGGGTTTACTCTGCTTATGCATTGCTTACGTCAAGCACTAAACTAGAGAGTGCGACAAAGAATACACAAATTTCTTATAGCAAGTACCATAAAATTGGCGTTTCATTTTGCATTCCAAATTCTAGTCCATACGCAAAGGCTTAACTTTTAACTGAACAGAAGATTCCGAAACACTTAATCTATTCCTTTTCTGCCAGTTTAAGTTTGTATATTTTTATGTTGTTCAGTGCTATTCAGCACTCTCGAAACTAAGAAAGACAGACATTCACCATTACATATTCGCATCACCAGCGCAGCACCACCACTTTTTTTAAAAGCGGCCATTCATCAAAAGCATTTCATTCACAACAGCAGCGTAATCATAACAGACATATTTTTTCTGTAAACAGCCTCTTTCCCTCTTAAAAGCAACACAACAACGAACGACAACTGTCTATTCCACTTAACATTAATTGACTTTCTTTAAGCCAGACGAAATTCAACTGTCGGTAAGCTTAGTAAATAAATAGCCTTCTTTTCATGCATTTGAAGAAGAATAAAACTAAACTAAAAACTAATGTACACAACAACAACTAAGTTATTTTTTTGGCGTGTGCAATTTTTCATTTATCACTTGTTGAAATGATTTTAGGCGAGGATACGAATCGAAATTTTTGCTAGTCATTGTTATAAAACTATCAACTACCATTAGCGCCATCATAACTCATTCATTTATAAACCCTTAAGGCGAGTCTCTACATTCTTTCAAAACGTTATCAATGAAGTGTTGAAAAATGATACAGAATAAGACAAACTGTTCAAAAGAACAAATATGATGATGTTGTTTTGCAGTGCATGTGCCTCCCTTGCAGACGTTTAGGCAAGTGACCTAATACTAAATTGCAATAACAACTTTTTTTAATCAATGAGTTTTATTATTGACGACGGCGACAGAGACAGAAGAAACGCCGCTGTAATTTAATGTAGAATAATGTATTTAGGTATGTTCAAAAAGACAAAAATCGTGTAATGTAAGATTTTTGTGAAATAACCAATTTTTCCATGCCTTTCTTAAACAATTATAACTCCCACATAGTATCTCCCATTCACAGAAAATATAGGTTTATGGGTGCCAATTACATCGAGTTTTACTTTAATCGCTTTCAGCTTGAGTAAAAGAGAAGAAGAGAACGAGAACAGCCGCAGCCCTTTTACATAAAAATGAAATAGGTAGTAACAACTTGATTTTTTATTGTCAAATCAAATGATTGAAGAAGAAGTTATTGGTTTTAAGAAGGCGGTGGTGATACTAAATTAGTGACTGCGATGATGTCGATAAAAACTTGATTTTTTATTGTCAAATCAAATGATTGAAGAAGAAGTTATTGGTTTTAAGAAGGCGGTGGTGATACTAAATTAGTGATTAGTGACTGCGATGATGTCGATAAACATAAACGATGAAACCAGCCCATACTCAACCCATATACTATCCTTACAGCATTTTAGCTTTCTGCATTTTTTTCTTCAATTTGCAACTGATATGACTGCTTGTAAAACGAAACTGTGATTTGTGACTTGTAATGTAAAATGACACAATTTTTTAGTTTTTCTCAATCCAGAAAGTAAAAAATCTTGTCAGACCATCTCAAATCTTAATAGATGATTTATGTCTTTTGCTTTGAATGCTTTCGACATTCAGTTTTGTATAGCTTATCAGCAAAAGTAACATAAACACGTAACTAAACTATAACTTTTCATCATTATTTTAAATTCATTGATCATTTATCAAATTACTTTTTAATAAACAAACCGATATGGCATTTTCTTTTCTTTAGTTTTCTTCTTGTCATATCCCAATAATCATTTCATTTCGTAATCAATACACACACACGCGCGCTTATCATTATAATTTTATATTGCAAACGTGAAACATTTTGTTTTTAAAAGATATCTAAAATCTTTGAAGTTCTGAAGTATTTGTCTCACGTGTTAAATGCTCACATTTTCATTACAGCATAGCAAAGTTGAGACAACGAATAAAGTTGACAAATAGTGACATTATGGTTACGATAGGATTATAGTTAAATAGTACAAATCGACTAGACTAGAGATATGCCATCATCATTGCAGCTATCATTGTTTTATTTTATATAAAAAAAACTACCTCTTGCAATGATTCAATGATTTGATGAGATGTGTCACTGTGCCACCGTCGCATCGTCTTCGTCACCAGTCACTTGTCTTGTAAGATGCAGATGGTTTCATGTCTTTCTTTTTATATGAATCATATCACCTTCGTCAAATCATCATCATAATCATTTGTCACGTGCATCATTTTACGACTGTTTTTTTCTTAAGATTTGTTACAGTAAATTCTTCAGCTTCACAGCTACTTAGCAAATCTTAAAAAGAAGCAAACGCCTCATGAGAATAATGGCGATGCGATGGCATCGTACCTCATGCAATTCTGTAGGCTGAAGAAGCTCGTTGAAGTTGTTTATGTTTCATGAGGAAAAACTATTGAAATCTCTGATTTCATACACAAAGCAAAAGCATGAAATGACGTTGGTTGTTGGTTGGTTGGTTGAACATTTAGATGTGGATAGTTCGTGGTCCTTCTTGGTGGTAGTGGCATTCAAAAATTATGATGAGACTCACTTTTATGACATCCTTATGTTCATTTCAATAGAAGAAGAGGAAGAAAAAACCAGGAAAGATATTCATCTTTCAAACACTTTTTAAGCTATTAAATAAATTATTGATAAAGATAAAATGTTGTTTAGTCTGTTCTGTTCTCTGTCCCTCTCTGTGGTTTTGTTTGATTTTTTGCAGATGTTTTTTTCATTCAGTGTAAATATTTCAAAGAAATATAAGGCTCGGCTCAGGAATCTAAACTAAATAATACTTCCCCTTTTTATTCATTCCGTTTCCCAATCCTCTTGCTGCATTGAGATGAAGAAAACTTTAATCCTTCTTATAAAAGCATCTGCCACTTCTCTTTAAATAAATATGGCCTGGCTTGTATTTACTTCACTGACAATCAGAAAAGAGATGGCTTTTTAAAGCGCATTCATTTGTAAATAATGGAAAATGGATTAAAATTTTCAAAGAAGTGTGAAAAAGAAATTGTATCACCTCACTTCAGAGTCAAAGAGACGAATCGGCTTCTGTGAGAGGGAATTTTTAAAGCTACTTTAAATTTGAATTTGAGGAAATTATAAACGAGCTGAAGAAACAGAATTTTTTACAGCTTAATCGATCCTCTTTAAATCATTATGCTACAGAAATCATGATGAGTGGCTCGAATTCTTATCAATTCAGAAAGGCTGGCTGAACTTCTCTCCCATTTTTCACTCTTCACAGCGCCATTTTCATCAAAGTTGACAATAAATACTTTCAATGAGTATAAATAAACTGCTGCAGCATAATAGTGCGGTAAAATTGTTTATGTAGTTGAGCTATGATCTGTTACGAGTATCAAAAGGGGAAGTTAAAAATTTAGATCTGGTCTGCGCGCAAAGAGATTAGTTTCATTTTTACAAAGAAAAAAGAGGAGAGG
This sequence comes from Lepidocyrtus cf. sotoi NNG-2020, assembly GCA_027744475.1. NCBI lineage: Eukaryota > Metazoa > Arthropoda > Collembola > Entomobryomorpha > Entomobryidae > Lepidocyrtus > Lepidocyrtus cf. sotoi NNG-2020. The sequence continues at coordinate 12,055 of JAHZNJ010002437.1, forward strand.
CACAGCGAAAAAGTCAGCAGAGTATTTATCAATTGTCAAGTCATCCTCCTAAGTCATGAGATATCTTTCTGCTAAAGTGGTATGTTCGTCTCTCTTTCTCTTTAGTCTTCAGTCAGATTCAGATTATATTTATTGTGCACAACCATGCATGTCCAACAAAGATTTTTTTAAAAAAGGAATTCATTATTCTATCTTTCATCCTTATCCAACACTACACCACACCACCACCACTTTGGTTTTTTGGTGAGTATATCTTCGTCGTCATCATGAAAAATTCACATAAAGAAAGAATTCAGAGAGAGAGAGAGAGAGAGAATCTTTTTCTCGCTATCAGGGAAGTCTATTTTGAATAGGTTCATAATACATTTTCATTCTAGATTTTTAAGCAGTTTATTTTATTTACAGTAAAAAAAGAAATGCCTTCTTCTTTTGCTGAAGTTGATGGCAGTTGCGTTGCGTGGCACGTCATCATCAGTAAAAAGGCGAAAACCTAATCTGTCCTGTCATTACATTCCATTGAGTATTTAACAATGAGAAGTGAACATGCAATAAAAATATAATAATATTTAAGCTTATGCATTTCTGTTGTTACTGTTACGTCCAATACTTACTTATACAACAAAGTACTTTTTACTGGACAGAATTGGCAAAAGAGGAGGCACGCCCTCAAGCCCATATCAAGAAAAAAGATGTTAAAAGAAGGGTGATAAAGACGAGAGCGAGAAAGGGAGAGAGAGAGAGAGAGGGAAAGAAAAAAGCACTTTTAGGCTTCAATAACCCTTTTTTATAGTGAAACATAATCCTTTTGCTTCATTCCTCCGTAGTATCTATTATTATAAGCAATTCATCCTGATTGCTTATCACCCCCAGCATGCCATATATAACATCCGGAAAAAGGCTTTAAAAAATTGAGAACAAACGAACCAATCAATCCAGCTTAAATGCTTTTATCATTTAGTAGTTGACAAAGTGTACTCTTCCATTTCATTTTGTCTTTTAACAAATCATGTTCTGCGTTTTGGTGGAGAGGGAACAGTAATCGCAGAAACGTCTACATTGATAAAAAACTAGGTATTGAAGGTACTTTTTACTACTTACTTATATTTACCCTGCGTATTATTGTCCAACTGCAGCTCATTTTCTGTTCCATTTTACAACAAAGGATTGATTGTATTATAAGTAGAAATATTATGCTTTAAAATTTATTTTGGGACTTAGTATGATGAAATGCATCACATACTGCATGTCATCGTATAATGAGACCCAAATATGTTCGGTAGAAAAGGAATGAAAAATTGTAAGAAGATAAAAAGCTGCTGTTCCCAAAGAATGAATGTTTTTAGTACGTGCTGATTACTTTGCTGCTGCTCCCACAAACTCCCACAATCAATTCTTCGAAAGAAGGATGCTCAGAGTACTCACTGCTTCAAGATATGATGACTATGATGTTAGTGATGTGTGAGGATGTTGCTGGTGTTGATGATATTGATGATGGCGATGATGACTTTTACTAACCAACAACATCAACAACCCACTTATAAAACTGAGCAAAATTAATCGCTATGAAACACATCATCATTTAGCCACGAGTTCATCGTAGTAATAATATTTTATTTTAACCGTCATCACATAACTTTGAAAGCCAATTTTATATCAAAAAGTAAACAGTAGCGTAATGTGGTTTTTGACAGATCAATCATCATCATTATAATCATCGTTATATTTACTTAATATATTTACCCTAATATCATCATATTCAAATATTATGCGTTTAGGTATTCGTTTTTCAAAAGAGGAATAAATATGCTTGCTTGCTTGTTTGAACAAAGAAATGTAAGCTAGAGCGTGGCTGCAACAAAGAACCTGTCTTAATTGACTTTTTCAGTACTAAAATATTAAATTTATCATGAATAGTCAATAAATTGGATCCCACCCACGTAAAATCATAAAGCTGCCTTGTTTGATTTGCTTTATACTCTTTCTATCTCTATCCAAATTAAATACTTCAAACCGCCTTCCTTTTAGGCACGAATGGTGTAGGGTAGTGTGGCTTGTGCTATAGAGCAAGCTACTGTTTTATTTTTCGTATCCAAAAATTGCTTTTTTTCGACGATTGCTATGTTGCGGTCGTCATTGATTGTAATTCCTATCGAACAAAAAATACAATAATACTACTACTTTAATAAAGTTTTGCCCTGTCACTGTCACTACTAGTGCTGCTACTATGCTGCTCCCACATTGATTTGTCTGTAAATCAGTTAAATATGAATGTAAAAAAGCCATGACACGCACATGACACGACAGTCATGCCCATTGCTTTGCTTAACCCATTCAAGTTTATAGTTTATTCTTTTGTCGAGGAGCGACTACTGGAATAACAGTACTAAAAGTAATCAAAAATAGTAGATATTTTATTTGTTTATAGTCAGCACTCAGCAAATAAGTATAACCACAGCTTCAATGGTTTAAGTTTAACTGATTGGAAAAATGGAAAGTTACATTTGACATACCAGTAGTTAGGAAGGACAGACTCAAAACTACTATTAAAAACTAAAGCGGTTGTTGCATTTTTTGTTACTTAACAGTCCTATTAAAACGTTTCCTTGATATTTCTTGCAAACAATGAAGCGTATGACAGTGTTTGTACTTTGTGCAAGTATAACATAACAATGGCATATGCAAATTATCATGCCTCTCTAATAAATGAATTTGATTTTCGTCATTAATCACTCTTTCCTTCATTCACAAAATGAAAATTTGATTCCATCCAAAAATATCAACCATCAAATATTATTCCAGATTGAATCAAAAAGCGGTAAGCATAAGCAAGCAGAGTATCATAATTTGTAAATCAAGATTAAATTTTTTACACGCGTGCTTCTCTAAAGCTTCGTCAAATTAATGATAGCCTGTGTGGCGTGGCACTGCACTACATTAAGTTTTTTTTGCAAATTATAACTTTTTATGCAAATAAAACTGCTTCTCTCCATAGCCTGCATTCTTCAATATTTTTTGTGCAAAGTGTGGCTCTCGATTTCCAGTTCCACCCTACTCGAATACTATCATGCGCAAGAATGAATCGTGCATCTGCAAAAACTCGATCATATTATTTTTATGAATGAAGGATTGAGGAAACTCAATAAACTATTAATCGAGCAAGTGAGCATCGTAAAAGCAAAACCTACGTATGCACACAACTTAACACACACAACAAACCTGATTTTAATATTAATTCCAAGAAGGACTTTCATGATAAAAATAAACCGTATCAATCGATCTCTGTCCTCTGTATATAAAAAACATTCTCACAAATTCAAATTACAATGGATGTCCAGCAGAGTAGAATAGTGGACCGTTAAACCAGATTTTTTCTGATATTAAACAGAGATTGCATAGATTGGCTGCAAGGAATTCATAATGAATTGAGAGGAGGAAAAGTTTAAAACTTATGATTGAAAAATTCTGTATTTGTGACAGCCATTTGGCTACAAACAAGCATTCCATCATACCTATTAAAAGAGAGGTCAACCAGTGGTAAGGTAGTGGTGGTTGTTTTTGTTTGTGGTGGTGGTGGTGGCAGTGGCAGAAATGTTGCTCTGTGATTTAAAATGAGTTACAAAAGATTGTGTGGTGGTGGCGATGGCTTACATAGATCATCATCTCATCATAATTTATTTTTAACTGCTTGTTCTTTTACTAATTGCACTAGTTTTTCAGTCCATGGAACAAAAATTTTGAGAGAGAGATGACGTTAGTTTCTCGTCTCAAATCTTATCTTTTAAACAATTATGACTATGACTTGTCTTTTTCTTTCTGTTGTCTGTTGTGGTTTGCTATTTCATTTTTATGCTGGTTAAGCAAGCTAATAATTTTGTCAAAACAGTAGTGCAGCAGCAAAATAAAATTAAAGCAACTTCTGCGTAATAACTCTAATTCATGTACCTAGATCCAAAACAAACCCCAAACCATTACAGCATAATTTTTGCTTTGCAACGAGCTTCTTTCGAGCAGTACTATAACAAGAATGAGAGTTTTTGGTGTTATGTTGGTTAATGATTATGGCTTCTGTTACTACTACTGTCCATGTCCATGAATGGCTTGACAAGCCGATTTCGAGATAAACTTATGAGGAGAGGAGAGATGGAGACAGAAAGGGAAAAAACCAAACACTTTCAAGATTATTACAGGAAGTCACATAAAATTTTAACATCAACATACAGAAATAGTGTAGTAGATGATGCTAGCTAAACTAAGAAAACAGGACAAAGAATAAATATTATTATGTTAGCTTAGCTGGAGTAATTTTTTCTAGTCTACAAGAAAAACCACAATTATTTTTCATTTTCCTATAATACGACCACCATCTCACCACCATATATAATATCATCGTAATAATAATCATTATATATTTCATACAAGTCTCATGACCAAGCAAATGTTGAATACATATTTTGAAAATAAATGGTAGCGATAAATTTTTTAGTAGTTTGTTGTAGTAGCGTTTCCAATCCAGAATATATTATGGAGGGATTGGATTCTCTTTAACTTTTCAAGCATTAAAAAATGTTTATGCACATTTTATATGATGAATGACAACTTGCAGAAGTAGTTTAGTAGCAACGGCAATCGCAGTAGCGCACAATATGGAATAAATTTCTTCTAATGAAAGAAGCGCACAGTTGTGTAGTACCAGCTCGTCCAGATTTCCCTGTGTGCTATAATAGGTCATGTCATAAAACATTCATTAAATGTTTGCCATAATAATTTGTAGCCTTACAAAACACCTTGTCATCTTGTTTGTGGAATATTAGAAATCATAATATGCTAATTTTTACAACACGTCAAGATAATATAAAAGTATATAAAATGAATTGCGAATTAATAATAATGTGTCATATATTTTATTACTATACTTTTGTTGTTACAAAAAAAGCAAAAGGTTGAAGTTGAAATTAAAGAATATTTATGCGATTTCTTGATATTCATAAATTTTCTAGAAAAAAAGACAAATCAACCAACATCAGTTGAAGGAGATTTTTTAGAACTTTTTTGTGTTTTGGTGCATAGGTAGAGACATACCAACAAGTAACAACTTTATCATAAAATATGAAACTAATCTAATCGTCATAATAATAATAATGATCACCCTCGCAAATCTTCAGTATAAAAGGAGTCGCAGATCGCAGTCGTTGTCGTTGTAGTAGGAGCCGTGCCCTTTTGTTTGTGTGGTTCAGAGTTCAGCCACGAAAAAATACTATGCCAAGGTAAAGGCGAATTTTTTTACAACCTCGCGTAGTAAAAAAAAGTATCTATGGAAGTATATACTGCACTGGGCGCTACAGCAGGCACCATGCACCTACAATACCTCCGTGATCAGAAGAAAAGAAAGATGTTGTGGGAGACACGCTTCATTGCATGCCTTTGCATCCCTAAAGAGTTGACAGCAAAGGTCTATTATCAATGAATGAAGATGATCGATAAAAATATAGTACTATGTGATACATAGTAAAAAATATGAAGTGTGAGGGAACCTGCTTGCATTTATCATCTACCTAAATAACAAGTCATACAGGATATCATCAGACAACTTATCATTTTATCATCATCGTCATTTTATCGTATTAAGGATAATATGGGCCAGTTATAATATGTAGTAAAAGTAGGTAAAACAAACAATCATTTTACGTCAGATTTCAGATTACGTATAATAGTCCAAAAAATTGCATGCAGCAGGTTTTGGCTTTGGCTGCTGAATAAAATGAAAGCTCTGAGTATGAAATGGTGTACTTAATAGTTAAATCAAGAAAAATTTTAATGATGGGAAGGAGATGTATTTTAAATGGGTTATTTACCAGTAGAGAATAGTTTAATTGATATATGTAGTCCAATAAAAATGCATTTTCGTTCCATGTAAAATAATAAGGTGGTATATGAGTTATTGCATAAAGTGCTCCAAATGATTCACTTTACTTAATAAATTTTGGGAATAATAAATTCTCAGCTAAGCAAAGCAAGATTTTATAGACAAGCAAGGGTATTTAGTATAATAAAATTAATTGCATACGAGAAACAATTTAATTGGTATTCTTACCGGTTGCATGCAACAACAACAGCTAGATCCAATTAGATTGAAAGATTTCCTTCTCGATTACTTTGTCAGTGTTATTTAACTAGATGATTACGCTTCTCCAAGAAGGATCGTTAATAATAATCGTTTGTGGATGTCACTTTGCCAATAAATTAATCGTTTATTGTTCAGTCTACTATGTCACGTGTGTGTGTGTGGAGTGAAGTGTCCTGCTATGCTGGTCACTTTAGTATTCAAAGAATTAATAATAAAAAAGTAATTGAAGCAATTTGTACTTTAAAAATAATTGTTGATCTTAATCTCTCCTCTACTTTTTTATATGATTTAAATTGAAAGGCACTGATTATCTCACAAAGTGTGTCGCATCTCTCCCGTTGCTCACTGTCATTTTTATTTCACCACACACCACCACCAAACGGATCACCTTTCTATCAGATAAGACAGTTAAAATACCACGAGAGACAATATTACACAGTAAAAAAGTAAAAATAAATCATGGAATAATAATAAATGGTCAAAAAGGGATATACAAAACAAAAACGAGTAACGAGAACGAGCAAACAAAGTGGTTAAGTACTTGTTCAGTTTATATATTTTTTACAATTTTTGTGGTATGTTGTTTGCGAATGTGTATTAAAACCATACACAAATATGCTGCACAGTTAATTATTGTTAAGTTCAATAATTCATAATGATAATATTTTTTACAACCGTCTCATGTCAATCTTGATTGAAGCATACAGAAAACTTGTCATGCCTCCGGTGGATATCATGAATGAGCAGAGCTAGAGAGAGTTCAAATCTAAAGAGCTCCTCTCTTCTAGTACTATTAATTGTGGTTATATAAAACGTTATGTTGCAGTAGTTGAGTAGTTAACTTTCATTCACTACAGCAAATATAATATTCTGTAATATTATTATGCTTACTTGAGCTATGCATGAGCTATGTAAACAAAAATTGCAACAGAGTAAAACAACGCTTTGCTTTGAGTCAAGCAAATTTGATAGGGAAAATCAGATTTTCCAATGACATTTACTGTGGTTCACTTGTCTCCTCACCAATCATCATAAACTTCATAGTTTCATGAGCTAAATATTTTTATTACAAGTTTTCGTGCAGGTTTATTTGGTTTATTGCTGTTTTTATGGTGAGCTATTAACAATTCCTTTTTTCTTTCTCCTTTTCGCGAGAGGCAAAAAGATACTTTTTTTGCGAAAAGGGATCTCTTCAGACAATCAGGCAGAACTTGATTTTATTTGTATTTCGAAAATTTGAAGAATGTTGTTTGGCGAAGTGAATTTCAAATGACAAATGGTTGAAGTGAAAGAGTTGAAGTAATATAATTAATCCCTTTTAAGCTCTCAAGTGGATTAAATGACATGACACACGGTAAAAAAGAAGGAAATGTAAAAACAACAATGTAATTAGCCCTTTTCAGGTCAAAACTATTTATTCATTCTTGATTAAATTTCATTTTAAAAGGAGTTTTACGAGTTTCACTATAATCTCTTGCACTAATTTTTACTGCAATTTGCACAAAAAGATCTCTCCAGTACTGCTTAAAGTTAAACAGAAACAAAACACGACTTTAACGAATCAAGTAATAATCTCTTTTTGATAATAGTAATTTATATTTATTTAGAATCTTCCTTCCTAAAAGTCAAATATTTTTTTCCTTTTTCCGTCTTCTTTTATCCTTATCCGTGTAAACTTTCAGTCATTCCATATTCCATTAATTCACTCGTAAAAATATTTAAATTCAATTTCCTACCTATCACCAATCCACTTACTTAATCACAATCACTATAAACAATATTACTTTTTAAATTTTCAGAATAATATTTTATCTCCTCTCTACCCTCATTAGTCTTATTATAATAACGCACACACACACTCACTCAATCCAATGAGCTTTAATGTCTGTCTATTATAATCTATGTGAGTTAAACGAGAAGAGCTTCTTTTATTTTATCGGAGAGAGCTCACATTCACATCATCTCTCTCCAGTAATGATACAAGTGAGCAAATGGCATAAGTTGGAAAATATCGCTGCGGCTATAGCTATTATGCCATGCCATGCTGTGGATTTTTTTACACAAAAAATAGTTAAATCTACTCTGTCTAGTACCTCAGCTCAGCTCCGTTCCGTTTAGCTCAACATCAGCCGTGTGGCAGAAATAAGAATGAATCCCGTCATCATCATTTTTCTCCATATAACAAAAAATATTACTTTTTACTAAAGGCTAAAGTCAGAAAAGAGCAGAGAAGAGAGCTAAAGAGATTGCAGAGAGAGGAGCTGATTGTGAGCTCACAAAACTCTACGACGATGCGATGCAATGAGATGAGGAGAGAGGATATTAGCACCGACCGAGTGTTGCCCCCTTTTACTTCACAAACTTGCACAGAAAGAACATACCACATCATCATATCATAGGAATAAAAAACCAAAGAAAGAAGGAGAAGATCCATTTAGTATGGAATAGCATTGATTATACATTCGAGCGTACAAGAAGAACGTAATCTACTGCATCATCATACCTGAGAAAGAAAGAAAGAAAGAAAGAAGTTTTTCAACAACAATATAAAATCAAGTTACCGATGCCTGAAGAAAAAATCTCTTGTTGCACTGCTTGCACTGATCCCTCAGTACTTTGTTTCGTATTGGGTTGCTGTTGTTAGAGAGAAAGAGATTCTACCACACATCTTTTTTTATCATGATGATGATAATATTTGAGCTTGCGATGCCATCATCCTCTTCTTCATTACGACACGGTTGTTACGTAAAGAAAAGTTGAGAACGAAAATGTATTTTTGGTAAAAGAAAATTAAAGAAGGAAAAAATCTTCGTTCGTACGATCATTTTTTCCTGAAAAACATACGAAGAATGATAGGAGAACGGAATATTATGGAAGAGAAGCCAGAAATAAAAGGAGAAAATAACACGCTGGTGAGCGAGTTTTCTTAAGAGTACTTTAAAGCTATGGCTTTGTTACTTAATTTGCTATATTGGCAATTCAATTTCATTAATGATATTACTTTTAGTGAGCTTCTCATCCTGTTAAGAAAGTATTTTACTCA
>JAHZNJ010002438.1:0-14870 GCA_027744475.1 Lepidocyrtus cf. sotoi NNG-2020
ACTTAATAAACGTTATAAGCTGCTCAAAAAATTTAAACTATATTTAGAATCTATCTTTATTTTTCTATTTTCTTTTGCAGCAATTATAAGTATGCAGGCTATTGCTATAACAACAACAAATTTAAAATAGAATCCAAAAAAAACCATAAAATGTGAAATTAAACAATCAATCAAATAATTTTTATTATTGCTGCCAACTATTAAGGAAACTTAAACTAACAAGTTAGCTAAGCTAACCAAGTCGTAAAATAGTTTCCACTCAATTTTGTTGTAACATTTTACGCCGCAGTTCTTCCAGCAAGTAAACAGTCGCTACGAGAATGCCGATGATATCAAATACCACAAGAGGACTTAATCTCCATTCTTCATTTAGAATTGTGGCATCCCTGTGGATTGTCCATGCCACATAACCGACGTTAATCACTATCCAGACCAATACCCCCGTCAATTTTTCCTCCCAACGAATTTGTCCCTTGAATATACAAATATAAATACATCTAATTATAATTCATAATCATTTATTTGTATATGATTTACACTTTGAGCAACTAAACTTTATATAACCAGAAAACTCACAAAGGAACTATCGAATGAAATTGCAATCGCCCCGGAAATACAGATTTTAAAGAAAACAACGACTGAAGTTGCTAACCACGCCATTAGCTTCGAAACTAAGATAAACAAAAGAGTTAATCATTATAATGTTATATACGTACATTATTTTCAATTAAAAAAATTATTTATTTTTTACTTACTCGAACGAGCCTGAAAAAGCATCAAAGGAATAATCCTTTTGGTCGTGTCGGGCTCAGCAATCTGATTTATAACATCCCAAATCGTGTAAATCAAAACGCAAAGCAGAAGAGCGCTGATGACCTATACAAAAAATTTAATTCAGGATACAAATAAGCATAAAAAATAAAAAATAAACCATGCGAAAGTGTTAAATGAAATAGTTTATTACTTTTATAGTCTATTATACTATTATATAGTATTTGTTACCAACCGTGTCTATCAATAAGATCACTTTCATCGCCTTTTCCAGGTTTTCCTTTAAGAAGTATCTAATAATGGAATTAAATTACAAACAAAATAGATTTACTTCACTATACATACATTAATTTACATTAAGTTGAGAAACAATGACATCCTGTTTCCTGTAAGGTATGCATTTATACTCATTAATAAATTACTAAATTAATATCTTTTACTTGTCAGACGATTTTGCAGTATCAGCCCTCCCTTCCCAAGTGTCAAGCAAATACAACGAGACCACAAAGATGAAAAACATTGTTGGCCAGTCCGCTTTCCAGTTTTGCTTCAGAAACGCGACATCTGTAATAACCGTCCATCCCATAAAAGTTAAGTGAGCAACCAGCCAGTAAACCGCCGCTTTCCATTTATCTCCCACCGACAAGATTTCCTATTAAGAACAGAAAGAAAGCACGGGCGGAGTATTTACTTCAATTTTCAAAATAGTTTTTTGTGTTTTGACTTTGACACAATAAATTGAATATTCTTACGGGAGATGCAGTAAGTGCCAGTCTAACAGAAGTGAAAACATTAATGAGAAAAAAGAAGAACGGAGGCACAGCCCTTAACATGATCTTATACAGAAACTCTAAAAGTAAAACGCAATTAAAATTTTAATTAAATGTTATATCGATTTAAAACCTAGCATAGATAATATGCTTTTGTACAAAAAGTTTTGTTTTTTATAAATCATAACAAAATACCCTCGTTATTGCCAGACACTTCGAATTTTGTCTTCAAGAATTCTTCCTGTTCCTGGTGGAAGCGCTCAAGCGGGACATTATGAAACATTTGGGCGCTGTAGGTAGTGTACACAAAATATCCGGTGGCAATCGCGGAGATAACCTTAAATGCATATAAATCATAAATTGTTTAAAAATATTATAAAAACTTTAACTTTTTAATATACTCGCATAATTTAGGTAGTGTACACAAAATATCCGGTGGCAATCGCGGAGATAACCTTAAATGCATATAAATCATAAATTGTTTAAAAATATTATAAAAACTTTAACTTTTTAATATACTCGCATAGTATAATTGTCTAAAACGTTACTCACCGCGTCCACTGTTGCACATTTCATCACCAACGTTTCCAGCATTTTATTAGCCATAATATCGTAGAAATGTAGCTCAGTATCACAAAAACACGAATAAACTTTGATTTTAGGACTTTTGGCCAATTTTATTTCAAACAATTAAACAATTAACTTTTAAACAAGCTCTGCGCAGATAATAATATTAAACTCATTAAATCGTTTTAAAGTAATTAAAATTCTATCGTCAGAGATAAAGATTCTAAAGAGGTATTTGTATCAGAGAAGCAGATTTAACTTTTCTTTCCTTCTCCGCATAAATTTGTATTCGTACTAGAGTTGAATAGAGCGTTTGTTGTGTATTAATATGGATCGAGCAATTTAGTTTTAGGAAGAAAGGAAGAGCTCTGCTCTCTCACGTAACGCTAAACAGCAGTAGTGCAAGGGTAGAAGAGAAATGAAATGAGCGAGTGACTCACCCACGCACAGAATCTTTTTTTCAGATTTGTACTAGTACTGCTGACTGTGCTGACTTCTTTTATTTTCAATGTGGGATAGGGATAAAGTAAAGTCTCCACATTTCCAGAAGAAAAGAAAATTCTCTCTAATACATATCTGAATCTGATTTGAATGACATCTTTCATTGCTTTTCTTAATAGGTATATGAGTCACAGCGATATTATACAGAAAGATTAAGATAAAAAGATATCGTTGTACAATTTCTCACGTAATCTAATCTCTCACGATACGATTTGATCTTCTGTGTGCTTTAAATTACAAAGTAAGAATTAGCATTAATATTGAACACAATAGGGTGTAGTTGGGGATGAGAGTACTTTTTCAGTTGAATGTAAATTAATATGAAAGGGAATTTTATAATAGCAATGCGATGGCAGAAGAAGTTCCTTGCTAAAAAATCCACTCATTACTTAATTGCTTTAAATACGCAAGAACCAATGAAACAAATAAATTAAAATCGTACCATAAAGCTGAATACTAATATTATTATTTCAGTCATTCAATTAAGTGATTCACGTAACCCCGTAATTTTAATTTAATTATTAGGGAAATTAGTGATGTAGTCCGCCAATGAAGACAACTTTGCTATTAGTTATTGTTTTACTGATTTTCTAAATTGCTTGAAATTCATGGAAAGTAAACGTGACACAACACCCTCGTGTAAAATTTCACAATCACGTGTAAAATGTATGCAAATCGTAACGAAAAACATGAAAGTAGAATGCGATTGCTTGCTAAGGTTTTTATAAATTGAAAAAGTATTAAAACTCATTTTTATTGACATTATATTATTGCCGTTATTTGCATTCAACTTACATGACAAATCAAGCAAGTTATTTAATTAGAGTGAAAGAGAACTAATTTTCTCTAATCCCATCAAAAATTTTAAGAATCCACAAACCAACTTTACTAATCAACATTGGCACTTTCCTCCCAAAACAAATGCACAACACGACCATTCCAATGATATCAATCGCTAACACACGGCTCCAAGGAAAGTCCTCTTTATAGATCACGACATCTCTGTAGATTGCCCATCCTACATAAATAAAGTGACTTCCAAACCAGACCATAGCAGTTACTGTTTTTCCCACAGAATCTCTCATATTCTGTAACGTAAAAAGATTAATAATTTTTAGATTAATTAAAATATCTTTCTACATTTAAAAATGAAATTTATAAAGACTTAATAAACATTTAATGAGCTCACAGGAGAATAGCTATACGCCACCACTCCAGAAGAAATAAGTTTGCAAATAAAAAACGGCCAAGTATATCTTCCCATCAAAACCTCAAAGGCCATCTTCCAATTTGATCGATTAAAGTAAAACAAAGCGAAAGTCAAAAGTAAATAGACGAACTACGAAATTAATAAAAAATAAAAAAGAATTCCTGTTAAATCTTTGTTAGGTTTTAATTATTGCGATTTTGATTATTTATTGTGCTACTACTATATATTACTTACCAAGTCGATTATTGCAATGACCCTCATGACCTTTTCATACCGACTCATTAGAGAGAATCTAAAAATATAAAGATGTACCAATCATCAAATTATCGTTCCACAAAAACTAATAAAAATGAAGGAAAATTATATTTTACGTTTACCCTAAATTAGGATCGTCAGCAGCCCTCCATTCTCGTCTGAAATATAGGAAGACGGTAATAAAACCAACAATCGCTGTCATGCAAAGCACATTCCGATCTCCTTGTTGCCATAAAGACTCATCAACAATCATTGAAATTGTGTGGACTAGTAACCATTGCGATGCTAACTTTAATTTGTCCGTCATATTGATCCTCTACAAAATTTAAAAGATATAATTATTTGCATAATTAGCTATGAATGGCAAATAAAACCGAACAATAATCCCGATTCGCAAATTGTAATAAATTGAAACTGAAATAAAACATACCGTAAAATCAATAAACGCTATTTTAATAGAAGCAAAAACAGTGATGGAATAAATTAAGAGTTTTGGTCCCATCATGATCCACACTTTAAGCAACAAATCTGCAAAATATTACTTTTTATTGAGTGAGTAAATAAAGAGGTAGATTGTCGATTAATTATTTGTGCATGAGCTTCACTATCGACTAAGTAAACAAGCAGCTCACCCTTAAGTCCTTCATATCTCTCTTCATAATTATCCTCTGTAACTCCTTCTCCCTGAAGATTTTGAATCAATACATAGTAGCTAATATGCGCCTTGCACAAGCAACGAAGTAAGTTTCCAATCATGAGTGAGGTTACGACCTGAAATGTAATAACGATTATAGTATAGTAAAAGTGCTTTTCAATTTTAGTTAAGCTATCTTTCATATTTCTTCCCGCTTGTTTTAATACTATCCATCCATATCTTATCATGATGTTATATTGTATCAAGATTATCATGAAAAATGTTTTATACGAAACAATTTATTGGTCAATATTCGATTTTACTTTTACTTACCGCGTCTACAAAAGTAATACATCTTATCATCATTTCCGGTTCAGCCATGGCGAAGAAAATATTTTTGGAAATGATTTGAATTTTTAAAAAAATATATTGTTCAGCTTTGTTTCCGTTTTTAAGTTTAGATCGTTTAGTGTCTACTTTTCCTTTGCGTATTTTGATTTTGATCTTCTTATAATTTGCTAGGTAAGCACTACTTTATTTTAAATGTACAAAATACTCACATTGGCACAATATTTTGATTGGTAAAATAATTATTTATTTGCTAATTGTTGCAAATAAATTTCTTCGATTGAACAGAAAATGTGGATGCAGGAATAAAGAATGCAAGAGAATGGGTAAATAAAAATGGTTCGCTAACGAGTCTCATGTCACAACTGTGTTGTTTTAGAAATTAAGATGGAATATACGAAAAAACCTCTTGGACTACATAATGATTCAGCCCAATAGTAAATTGTGATAAGTTCTTCGAATACAAAAATTCAGCAACAGCAGCAATACTGTAAATCAACAAGATGAAGTTGAGCTTGATCCTGTGTAAAACTGCAGATTTATGTCATTACGTCATCTCATCATTAATGCATCATCGCGTCTACACTACACGAACATAATATAACATGGAAGGACGCATGTGATGATGAAGATGAAAAAACTTTATTTTTTTATAATTAAAAGTTTGCAAAGCTAATACTGCAGCAGCTGCAGCCTGCAGATGCAATTTGTACTAAAGAGGAGCAAAAAGGAATTCTTCTCAGCCTGTCCCGCCATCATATAATCATCAACTTCATCACAGAACAGAAGTCAGAAGTTAAGTTATAAAAACTCAGCAATAAATCCCATGGCAAGGCTTCAGAATACTGGCAACTTCATCGTATTGCTGACACTGCAATAATCATGCAAGAAAAAATACGAAAGAGAAGTGGACAAAAATGTGAGTATGCATATTTAAGATTTTGTTATATGAATATGAAACGCAGATTGGTACGGGTAATTTTTTGGTTATTCTGTTTCGATTTACGTTGCATAAACTATGCTAGAAACTGAAAAGGGTTAATTCTTTTTGCTTGCGCAAACTTTTTAAACAAAATCGTCCTGATTTGATAAGCTCGTAGATTGATCGTTGAACTTTCTTATTGCTTACAATTCTGAAAGTAAAAAAAGCTTTTTCTGAGAGTATTTTCTTTTCTTTTCACTTTTCCAATGAACTTCACAATAGCTCATTTCATTGTCGTTCGTCAAGTAGACACGGAGGAAGGAGCTCCCTTTCTGGCTAGTATTAATTACAAATAAGGCCACCCACACAGTGAATTTGTCAACCAACCAAGTTTTAAAAAATCTTCTGTTTTCTGGCTTTCACGCATTTACAATAACAAGACACGCTCTTTTATATAACATCCCGTCTTTTACGTTCTTAACTTTGCAAAAACCTAACTGAAACTAAAATCATGCAAATACGAGCGAAAAAATTACAAGTCTTTAAAGATTTTACTGTAAGTAAGCTTGGATGTAAACGCGATGAATGTAAAATGGCTAAGATGGGGTAGTATATTCAGTCATTATTACTTCCGCAATTTATTTTTGCATTTGGTGTTTTCCCGTGTAATGAACCAATATTAGGGAACAAAAAGTGCAAAAGAAGACGAAACCGAATATTGCCTATGTAGGGAAAGGTGTAAAGTGCATTCAGCTCTGTTTGCAATGGTAATGATAATGGATGAAGAGAAAGACAGAAAGAAAGAGACTATGGAGACAAAAATCCGTTCATATTGACAGTCTGTAGTCTGTATATATGTAGCTTTTGTAAAAAATAAGAAATTTAATTGATAAAAGATCAAATGACGCAAGAACTCTGTGTTCATTTTAATTTCCTGGTCGATCTGTGCTTCTAAAGCTAAATATTAAGACTACTACGATCCGATTGCGAATGTTTATTGTGCAGTGATTGGGTTGGTTTTTGTAATGCAATGAAAATAACACATATTTTTACACAAAAATAAATAGATTTTGCTGGAAACAAGAACTTCTCACCCCATTCTTCCATTAAGAAGGCTAGTCATAGGCTTATAGTTTTAAAAGAGTTATTATTAGTAGTAAAAATTTACAATGTAGTAAGAATAATCCATACAGAAACGGTTCAATCAATTTTTTGCTAATTTTAAGATAACCTTACAATTTAATTATTATATTGATGTATCCACGGGGTGCATGGTACATTACACCAGAATCAAATCATTTGGAAATTCGCTAATTCTACACTTTTCTAAAAAGTTTAAAATTAATGCAAACTTTATTTAAAATTAATCACTTTTAGTTTTGTTCTAGAAGTTTGGCTAAAATAGAAACTGAAAAAGCATAAAACCGGAAATTAAAAAGATTTTTTATTACTAAACTACTATAGAATCTCAATACGCTGACAAGTAAGAAATTAAATAGTAAAATAAAAATAAGTTTACTCAGCATCGTTGTTGTTGTAACACTCCACACATTTCTTCCCGCAGTAAACCATCGCAACGAGAATACCGATGATATCAAACACCACCAAAGAGCTGAAGTTCCACTTCTCAATCATCAGAATTGCAGCCTCTCCGTAGTTGCAGATTGTCCATACCACATACCCAAGATGAATCGCTATCCATTCTATGACCCTTGTCATTTTATCTGCCCTGCAAAGTCGCTCCTTGAATAATAAGGTAATATATTATGCAAAAATATGGTTAACATTAACAGGTATAAGGTAGTAAAGTTAGCCGAAACATTTTTTTGTTAATTTTTAATTAAAGATTTAATTAGCTAAAAATGAGAACTTACAGAGGACAAATCTAATAGATGACTAGAGATACGTATCTTGGCCACCATAATGATCTTAGTAAAACCAAAACCCCAAGTCGCAGGTTCGGAAACTGGAAATAAATATAAAAAATCGTACATTACATAAATGCACTTAAAACAACATTTTATATTGATGATTTTAGTTAATTATTATGATGCTTAGCTTAGCTTACCCGAGGAGCAGGAGCAGATCCTTTCTAACAAAATTAAAACGCAAACCAAAAATGAGCTGATCACCTTCAGAAATAAATTTATATTTTAATTGTTTTAGGCTTATATAAATTCTATAAACGATCAATTATTTAATAGTTAATTGTTATTTTTCTTTTCACTAACTCTGTCTAAAATTGCAATTATCTTCACAGCCATTTCCAATTTTTGCGGTTCAAAAAAGGATCTAAAATAGAATGCAGTTTTGCTAATTAGTAAAATTACAGCATAAAAATGAATTATAGGAATTAAACTGAATTGCAAATCTGGACTTATGCAAATAACTTGTTTCTTACTTTTCAGTTGATTTTTCAGTATCAGTTCTTCCTTCCCAATTGTCATACAAGTAGAAGGAGACCACAATGATGAAGAACAGCAAGAGAATGGTCTCATTCCATGTCCGCTCTATACTTAAAAGTGCTTCCTTGATAACCGTCCACCCTATGTAAGTTGCGTGAACAGCAAGCCAATAAGCAGCCGCTTTCCATTTTTCCTATAAAGAAAGAATAAAGCACGGGCAGCGGATTACGAACTTTTTGAAGTAAAACTGACCATTTTCAAAATAAGTTTTCTGGTGCGAAAAAATCAAATGGATAATCCTCTTACGGGGGATGCAGCAAATAACAGATTCACGGAAGTGAAGAGATGCATGAGAAGAAAGAAGACTCCGGACACAAACATTAACCACAATTTCATCCAAGATTCTAAAACCGAATTGAAATTAAAATATTATTAAGTATTAGATTGATTAAAAAACTGGAAGAAATATATGGTTTTGGTATGCAAATTTCGGTTTTTTTAAATCCGTAATAGTAAATACCCTCCTCGTCAGCAATCTGAGCTTCCAATTTTATCTTTTCATATGGTTCCTGCTCTTCGTGAAAGCGCTGAATCAGTGCATCAAGGGACGTTTGGGAGGCGCACGCAGTTTGCACCAGAGGTACAATTCCTTTGGCATAAGTTAGCTTTTATGCAAAAAAAATGTTTTTAAATATCATGAATCATGATACTACTATACTGCTTTTTTTATTAATTGCACGAAAGGTCAAGCCAAGCGATTTATTATCAAAATATTCTACCATATAAGGAAGTTATAGGTTACTTACCAAGTCCCATGTCGCAATGAGCTTCACAATCATTTCCAAAATATGGTTAGCCATAGCACAAAATGATCATTAAGGACCAATTAACTTTAATGATCGAGACTTTTATTAGTCAATTTTAATCAAACAATTAATGTCTAGAAGCAACCACAAATTTAAATTTTAATTAGTTAAATTGTATTGAAGTATAACAGGAAGCAAGGTGACGCCTTTTATTTTCTAAAAGTTTTCTAATTTCACTATTTAACTATAATGAAGTCGACTTTTATTTTGGAAACAAAAAAATATTCAACTTGTCTTAAACTGTCGTTTTTCATTTTATATTCACAAGACTCGAGCATGCGCAAATATATTTCTCTTTAGAAAATAAAATGTGATTTAAATGAGTTTAAAGTAGTTTGTTTAATTTATTAGCGGTACAATTTTTTTTTATAAAAAATGGCTGCTATTGAGAGGCAGCAAAACCCGCGCAGTTGCAATAGTAATATTTACAAGAAGAAAGGAAAGTACTCTCTTGTCTTACGTAACACTGAACTGGAATAAGCATGAGCATTAGTGCAGGATTAGCGAAAAGAAGTGAACGAATGCTCTCACCCACATCCACGCATAGTCTTTTTGTCAGATTCGTATTCGTACTAGTACTGAAAATGAGACTGACTTTTTTTATTTTCAATGTGGGAAAGGGTTAAAATAAAATTTTCCAGAAAAAAACAAAGTTCTCTCTCATTTCTGAATTTGATCTGAATGACTTGTTGAATTGCATCTCTTCATGCTTATTATATGAGACGGGAGTCACAGCGATATTGTACAGAAAAGTGTAATAATATTATCGTTGTTCGTTATAATTTTCTTACGTAATCGCTCTCACTCCTCTCTCCATTTGTTTAAATTACAGTAGCAAGTATATCGATTTGGATTTAACGAGTGCAGCAGCAGCAGAAAGTGGTGGGGGATGGATGGTAGTACTTTTTTCAGTTTATTAATGGAAACGAATATGAAGGGAAATCTCGCAATAATGATGCAATGACATAATATTAAGAAGCTCTTTTCCAGATTTGCATTGCATACTTGCTCGTGTTACTCGTGTAAGACCATCTCCTCGCCACATTACAATTCGCAAACTTTACTGGAAACGAATCCTCATCATCAAAGCTCATTTCTTATATGAATCTAAATTCATCCATTCAATTATTGTATAAGTGACTCAAGTAGCCCCGTAATAATGGTTAGGTAAGTACATACTGAAATTTTAATATTTTTTTCTTTTTGTTAGTGCGTTTATACATTTTTCAGAATTCTATACAATAAGTTCAAACATAGACAAGAAGAGTTAATTGTTTGTTTAATGTTTATTAACCAATTTTTTAATTAGTGAATCTTGCTTCCAGTTTCGGTTACTACTACTATTCAACCGTATACATTACGTAAATAAATAATATTGTAAAGTTTTGTATATTTCAAGCAGTAAGTAAAACCGCAATAACTACATTGCTCGTCGTCAACACATTTAAATAATTCATAATAGCTTTCTTCGTTAACTAAACTAACCCGCGACATTGAAGGTGACATCCCCAATAAATTCCCGTATAATCATGACGTACACAATAATGATTGTGAAGTAACGAAGAAAGTGAATTTCCGGGAGAAGTCTGGCAATAATTGCTACTCCTATCAACACATTACACGTTAAGCCAAAAGTAAACTTAATTTAAAATTTTAATCTTACGTTTGCTCCAATGTCGCTTATTATAGGGCTGCATGCTTTACAATAGAATTCGAAAAGGCTTAACAAGAAATAAAAATATCAAAACATTTCTATTCTAATGCTGCTAATAAAGAAACTTAAAAACAATCAATTAAATTAGCCAAATCGTAAATATTGTTAGTTGTAGTAATTTTTGTTGTAACATTCCACACATTTCTTCCCGAAGTAAACGGTAGCCACGAGAATACCGATGATATCCAAGGCCACCAACGAGCTGAAGCTCCATTCCTCATTCAGAATTACGGCATCTCTGTAGATTGTCCATACCACGTAACCAACATGAACCATCATCCATCCCGTGACGCTCGTCATTTTTTCTTCTCTGCAAAGGCGGTCCTTGAATGTGCAAAGATATTAAAATAAAGTAAAATTAAAGTAAACAGCAACAATATTTTGTTAATTTTTGCTTAAGAATATTAGCTAATGAGAACTTACAGAGGAGAAATCCAACACCAGTCCCCCAGAGACACAAATCTTGATCACAATGCCGAGCAACGTAAAAAACCACGCCGTAAATTTGGAAACTGGTGAATAGTAAACATGAAAAAACTTACATTTCCTAATTTTCTTAAACGACATTAAGTCAATTTATTTTTGTTAGCTTACCCGAGGTGTACAGAAAGGTAATCAACGGAATAATGCCTAAAATCCCCATTGCCCTAGCTTCTTCAACAATTTCAGTGTACATGTCATAAAGGTTCCACATCATGAGTACCAAAACGTAAACCAAAAACGCGCTGATCCCCTTTACAATTTTAAAAATATTACAATCGTTTTTACAGTTATATAATAAGTTCTTGCGGTATTGAGCAGTTGATTGTTATTTTATGTTTTACTCACTATGTCTATTATTGCAATTATCTTCATAGCCTTTTCAAGTTTCTCCGCAAAGAAGTATCTAAAATAGAATGCAATTACTAATTGGTGATTACTTTATAAAAATGAATTATACCGACTTGGAATCTGTACTTTTGCGAATAAGTTTTTTTTACTTGTCATTTGACTTTGAAGTATCAGTCCTTCCTTCCCAATTGTCATGCAAATACAAGGAGACCAAAATGATGAAGAACAACTTTGGGTTGGCTGCATTCCACTCCCACTCTTGCTTAAAAAGTGCGACATCTCTGATAACCGTCCATCCTATGAAAGTTACGTGAGCAAGAAGCCAGTAAACAGCCGCTCTCCATTTATCTCCTACTGACATGATTTCCTTGAAAGAAAGCAACACAGAACACAGTTCAAACTTCCGCTTAAAAACTGATTTAAGATAAATATTTTTTTCTCTTACAGGGGATGCTGTTAGTGCCAGTTTTACGGACGTGATGACATGAATGAGAAAAAAGAAGAAAGATGACACAGCCATCAGCCACATCCTCATCAAAAATTCTAAAACCCAATTAAAATCAGATTTAAATTTAATTTAAATATTGCATTGATTAAAACAAAAATTGATTGGTTTGGTATGAAAATTTCGGGTTTTCTTATAATAAAGCACAATAAATACCTTTATCTTCAGCAATCTTTGCTTCCAATTTGATCTTTGCAAATGCTTCCTGCTCTTGGTGAAAGCGCTGAACGAGTACATAATGGAACGTCTGGGCGGTGCACACACGGTACACCAAAACTCCAGTGGCAGTGGAGGAGATAAACTTAAATAATTAAATTGTTTTTAAAAATATTGCTATGATTTTTGATTTCCAATTTGACCAATTTCTGCTATACTGCGGTTATTGAAAAAAAATAAATCATACTTTACTTACCGCGTCCATTATCGCACATATTCTCACCATCAATTCCAACAAAATCTTATTTGCCATGGCAAAAAATATGATTACTAAAACCCACTAAAGTTTAATGTTGAGACTTCCTTTTTTAAACAATTTCCACTTGCACTGAAATCAAGCGAATTCTTATTTTGAAAACGATTAGATTAGAAATACTCTTCTTGAAATAAAAGTTTTTCTCACTTGCTTTTCACAAAACTGCACCAATTTTTCCTGTTTGCAAAAAGTGCTTAAATTTAATTTATTGAGTGCATTAAAAGTAGTTTGAATAAATTAACTAACGATAAGTATAAAAACTTCTTTATATTGATGCTGCGATTGGGAGCTACAGTAGGAATCTGTAATATTATGTAAAGAATGTATTTGATTCAAAGATGTAGATACAGTTTTAACTTTTTTCTTCATTCAACATTCGAATTCGTATTCATATAAGAATTGAATGGATTGTGGATCGAGCAATTTTTTAGGAAAAGAAAGCTCTCTTACATAACACTGAACTGGAATGAGCAGGGCAGGGGTAGACAAACAAGCTGAGCTTGAGCAAGCGTTCTTCTCACCCACGCACAGTCTTTTTTGTCAGATTCATACTATTGCTGGCTGACTGCCTTTTTTTCGATAGGGGGTATGGGGAGGAATAAAGTAAAAAATCTCCGTATCTACAGAAGAAAAGAAAAATTCTTTCTAATATCTGATCTGACCTGTTATATTGCATCTCTTCATGCTTATATTATATGAGTCATCATTGACAGCAATATGCAGAAAGAGTACGATATCCTTACATTATAATTTTTTTACGTAATCCCTCACACCCAAGCTTCCCTCTTTGTTTTAAATTACTGTAGTAAGTATTCCTATTTCATGAGTGCAGTAGCTTGAAGTGGGGGACGATAATAAGTTTTGGGAGTTTAATGTAAATTAGTATGAAAAAGGGGAATATCGAAATAGTAATGCTATGACCTAGTAAGTTCTTTTCCGATACGATTTGCTGTTTACTCGTGTAACAGAATTCATCCACTAGCCAAGCCACAATACGTAAGCTTCAGCGAAAGAAATGAATCATTATCATAAACTTTTTTTCGCCAACATTATGAATTCAGTAATTTTACTATATAAGTGACTCAACAACTAATCCCGTAATCAGGTTAAGTACGAATTTTTTCTTTGGTTTACTTATTTTGGAAATTGCTGATGTAGTCCGTCAGTCAATTAAAACAACTTTTAATAGTAATCACATTTAAGATTTGGTTTTACGAGTAAAACTACAGAGTCATAAATAATATCACAAAATAAAACCAAATGAAATTTGAAGCAAGTAAAATGTTTCTCCGCGCTGCTCCCTCCGGAAAATATCGCCCAAACATTTAATAAGCATGAAATAATTTGTCAAGAGATGAAATAATTATGAATTATGCAGATATTGAAGCAAATATTGCTTCCAGTTTCGGTTTATGTCACCCAAAACTTTCATTAAAAATATGAAATACCTACGTGAACGTGAGTAGTAGCATGAGCTCGCGTTATGATTCTCGGATTGCCCCGCTACCCAATAGGATCTTGATTAAGCTAAATACAATTTTGATTAATTTTGTTTTGATTGCTTTTCTGCATTGCTTCAAATGCATGAAAATTAAGCACACGTACTCAGTCCGTACTCGTTTTATAATAGCGTGCAAAATGGGTTGGTCAATGTAACCGAAAAACAGGAAGTAAAATGGCTGATGAGTTTTTCCTCGAAAATGCATTCACACTCAAATTTCTTTCTTTATTTAATTTACAATATTATTAACGATATTTGCATAAAAATTAGTAAATTTAAAATCGTATCTCTCGAAAAATCAATCAATTCAATTATTTGAGGAGCAATAAATCAATTTAAACAGAAAAAGTTTTGCCATTTTCTAAGCTTTAATACTAGTCTCCTTCTGATCATCACAATTTGTCTTTGGTTTGAGCTCGTCTGCCAATGTTGCTACTAGATTGACATCAAAGGAATCACTACGATGAGAAAAAAATCTTTTAAAACTTACTTTTTCCTTTCGTAAATTGTAAATGAGTATAAGTAAAGAAATAAAATATAAAATAAGAATCAACTTAATAATTAAAATAATTTTTTACTCCTGATCCTTAAGCGTTGT
>JAHZNJ010002439.1:0-21534 GCA_027744475.1 Lepidocyrtus cf. sotoi NNG-2020
AGGTCTCCTGCCATTATGCAATGCCCATTATTTTCTCTATGAGGAAGGAAAGTAAATCTTTCTTATTTTGAATGCACTTTTTCATAAAACCCTCACACGGATGCATCCCATCTTCGCGGACGAAAGAACGCATTTCCATTTTCATCAACAGCAGCAACCGCAGCAGCAGGGAAATTATCCAAAAATACTCACATCGCATCTCCGTGAGTAAAGTGCGTAAAGTCAAGTCGAAGAGGTTCTGTGTGCGTATTGCGTTTTCTAATATGTATTATGTTATTGCTTTTTACTGTTACGCACTATTCTTTTTATGTGCAATGTGTGTGGGAGCTTCTTGAATAGAAATGGTGTTTTGTGTCCGTCCGTCAGTTGTTGTTGATGTTGCACTTTCATTAAAAGTGACTTTTTCAGGCTCATATTGGTCTCATTACCGCACCACTATAATACGTTTGCTACGACTTCTTCTATTCTACCCTATTAATAATGGGATAGAACCAGGAGGAGGGCTTCCTCATCTCATCATTTTCCTCATGTTACCCATAAGGAGAGAGAAAAAAGGAACTCTGTTTCTAAATACAGACATTTCACTCTCTCTCCTAAAATGAATTTTTAAGACTTTTTACTCCACTTTTGCTTTTCCTCCCTGCTATTACTTTACTTACGCATTTCATTCTATTCCATTCCTGTTCCTGTCTTTGTCACTTTTGTTGGTAAATGGTAGTCTAGTAGGATGATGCCATAAAATGCAACAAGTTTTGAAAGCTTCACTTTCCGTTGTTGTATGAAACTTTTTTTATAAGTTTAGTATTGTCTGCAAGCTTAAAGAGACAACGACGACGACGCCTACACACTCAACACCATCATTGTATCGCATCGTCACAATGATTTTTTAGTCTTATCTGATTACTTACAGAAGAGGAAACAAGAAAAGACTTAACAAACAACATTAACTGGTCCTCCGGCTTGCTGGTTGAAAGTTGAAAATCCAAAAAATCTGCATTGATAGCGATAGGTAGACGGCATATTTATCTGCGTTGTGCACGTATTGTTCTTTTTTGCTGTTTACAATAAAATTATTGGATCTGCAAGCTTAAAGAGACAACGACGACGACGCCTACACACTCAACACCATCATTGTATCGCATCGTCACAATGATTTTTTAGTCTTATCTGATTACTTACAGAAGAAGAAACAAGAAAAGACTTAACAAACAACATTAACTAGTCCTCCGGCTTTGCTGGTTGAAAGTTGAAAATCCAAAATATCTGCATTGATAGCGATAGGTGGACGGCATATTTATCTGCGTTGTGCACGTATTGTTCTTTTTTGCTGTTTACAAGAAAATTATTGGAATGTGCGTAAACTAATAAGCGTTTGAACTAATAATAACTTTTGGTTATAGTGCAGAAGTTCCAAATTCATTCCTATTACAAAACAATTCACTATTACTGTTATCTCAAAGGGATTTCCTGTTTTGTTTCGTTTAAAGTTCATAAAATATATGCAGATGGAGATGGTTTGTAAAATATTGGTATTTTGGGAATGATATTGCAATAAAGAAAGACTCGATCACGTCTTGAAGCAAAGGAATACTATTTACTACACTGAGTGAGTATCTGAATTCTGAAACCATTACATAATATTATTCAAAAGTCTCATTACAAACTAATCAATGAGTTGAGATGTAATAACTTATTCGCAGTAGTGAATTTACTAGTCTTGAGTTCAATAGCCGCGTTAATTCTTTCCAGTTACTTTGATTTATGCGGAAAGCAGTGCTGCTGACTGAAACGCAGATTTGCAAAGTGTGATTAGAGCAGCGACATGCGCATACATAATACTTAGAATTACAGAAGTGATGAAGTGCAAATAATTATTATCAATCAGGAACTTTAACTATCTCTATATTATGTTGTGATTTTGTTGCAAGCTTATATATCATTTACTATTGAGATGCAACTAAACTACTGAATTTTTATGAGATATATAAAAAGCATACGCTTAAAGATAAAGATTAAAGGAAAGCATCTTTCCTCGACGCGACGGAGGACAGAACAGCAAAAATAAGAAAAATCTTAAGAAAGAAAAAAATTTAGAAAACAAAAAACTTAAAAAACCAGAAACCATGTCGCGTTACTACTATTACGTGCTATGCATGTCCATCGGCTTCATGATCTCACCCATAATTTGCAGAGTACCCCCTACAGTTAGAATTGGTAAGTATATCAGATTGAAATAGTTTTTGTAAGATATTTTTATGATTTTTATTCTAATTTGAGCACGTACAAATTTTAACAATAAAAAATGTCCACTTCCGTCCTTATTATCTATCTACCATATAGATATACTAAACATAATATTATTCTCTGAGCTGAATTTTGATTAAACCAAGTAATAAGAACAGCGTAGGAAATTTATTGTGAGTATCAATACCATTGTCAGTACGTAAGGTAATTTTTGTAGTAAGGAGCTATTATAAAGACTAGAGCTTGCGGACGACTCGTTATGTCCCTTCTCAGGCTCCTCCTCGTCCTGGTTCTGGTCCTGGTCCTCCTGGCCCTTGTCATCGACAACCACCGATCGTTCATCTTCATGGGAGACTTGTGGTATATCCATATCGTTACAGTTATCCGTTCTGCACAGGAGCCATTCTTCGTAGACTGGGTGGTGCTCCAACTCAGTCCTTTTCGATTTATTTTTAAAGTTCAGGTGTATGTAACAGCCGCGTGAGTGCCCGTCAAATGGTATTGGTCGATCTATTTTTAGGTAACAATATTCTTCTAACTGGAGTAGGCCTTTTGCATTCTCGCCCAATTCCATTTCTCCAGTCGCTGCAAAAAGAAAGAAAAGAATGCAAATTGCTAATTGGTTTCGAACACTCCACCCTTACAGTCATTGCCAATTTCAAGGTTAATGACAAGATAATTCAGTTAAAAGAGTTTAATTAGACGAATATGAATTTATAGTCACCTGCACGGAACCGCTGCTTAATTCTTAAATGAAAGGGGTCTTCGTCACAATTTTTTGACTCGCACACGGCTTTTCTATAAGACGTTCCTGGATGGTTGCATTGATAACAGTGTAGTCCTGGAAGTTGTTTCATAAAATTGTAACAACAAACCATCGTCAGTGAAATGTATTTCTTTACGCCCAGAGGATATTACAATCAATTCAATTTTTAGATAAAAAAGTAAACGTAGAATGAATTGTTTTGTTTGTTTTGACTTACCCTGAGCAGGATTCATTGACTGAAATAAACCAGTAAGTATTATCATAGCGATTAATGAAAGTACCACCATGAAATTCTCTTAAGAGCCTCATTGAATGATGTTGTTATCCAGGTCATTACTTAGGATCCTTACAACCCGAAAGAGTGATTCTTTTCTTCATTAAGAGTTAAAAAAGGACGAAATCGAAATCAACTTACGAACGAACTGTGTGCAACTTATAATCTTTTTACTATCTCCTCCTACTAATAAAATAATTTTGTTCTACTCTTTTAAAATTAGAATTATTTCTTGAATTTAATTACTGCGATGAAGCTGAAATTAACGATTCTGAATTTTCAAGTTGCTTACCTACCTAACATAACCTGCGTAGTCTACACGATAGCCTATGCAGGAAAGAAGGTCTGCTGTAGTCTGTGCAGATGTGCAGGAAAATATGTATGAGTTTACAATTTACATTTCAAAAGTGCTCGTGTGTGCACCTCCATACTACCACGTTTTTCTAAAACATTTTTTAAATGGAGAAACATTTTCCAGATTCAGATTTCATATTTTACAATAGCAACATTTCCGAGCTACCTAGGCAATGAATCAATCACTTGTTCTGAAATATTAATACACAATGAACAATGAAATGCTTCTGAAACCACGCACTTTCCATCTGCATCATCATCATCATTTAGGAAAATACTCGGCTTGGCGCTCCAGGCTCATAAGTTAGGTTTTCACATTCCAGTCAAAGCATTTCCTTCGCCAAGAAGGAAGGTATACACCCTTGATGACTTCTTTACGGCTTTCAAGCCATTTTGTACGTGACTCTATTCATATTGCTCGTCGTAAATTGTAAAAGCGGTTGCGTTGACAAGAAAAATTAAGCTTTAGCAACAGCAACCGTCATCATCAGCATCACCAACTGCCAACCACACGTTCTAGTAAATAGGAAATGGGGTACTGACTGATATGGTCCTCATGAACTTTCTATACTGCATCGGGTCGTATATAAATGAGCTTCAACTAATTTTATTTTATAAATCCAGAATTTTTTTTCTAATATCACACACAATTTACTACATTTCATTTACTTCAATTACAGTGACTAATACTGTGGGCCAGGTAGACAGCTGGCATTTCCCATTTATCATTATGTAATCATATACAGTAGGAGTAGGAAAGGATGATCATCAGACCTGTATTTTTTCACCCCGGATATTTGATGCTGCTGCACTACTGCAAGATGCAATGGGAGATAGAGAATGTGACTTGACGCGACGAGTTAGTTAGAATTTCTAAAGAGCAACCGAACCTGCAGTAGTAGTTAGTATGATGAATATTTTGATGTATTGTACAACAAACTAAAGATAAGTTTAAACAGCAAAAACATAAGCCGTTTAGATCGGTTGTACTTATTCTGAGCAACCGGCTGGAGTCATAGCCATAATCATGGGCGTCCGGTTAGTTGTCCAACGTGAAATATGGATCAGTTTTTCTTTTCATTTCTACATTTTAAAAGTTTTTAAAAAGAAACCTCACTTCTACAGAAGAGTAATCATTCCTTCTTCTTCTGTCTCTAATATTTTATTGTAAATGTTAGTAATTGAGACCTAAACAATGCTGTTGTGTGTCATAAACAATTTTACTCAATACTGATAACAAGCACGGAAGAATTGAGGATGTACCCCCTTCAATATCCTTATTTGTCTGTACTACTTATTTTGATAATTTCTAATACAATTCATTTGGGTTTGGTTTTTAGTAGGATGGTACTAATTAACTTGTCGTTTTTTGTTATGTATGTATTATGACTTTTGTTTTATGATCACTGTTAAAGTGCATTGCATTGGTGTAATTACTGAAACCATACGGATGCTACTCCCACGATTTTTCTCAAGCTGTGATGAAGGCGTTATATTGGGGTCCTTTGTGCTTACGTTACGTTCGTTTTTTACTCAAACCACGGAATCCAGAAGTCATTTCACTAAAAAGGGTTGTGTTGTATAAAACCATTCTTTAATAGCCACGAAGCTAAATTATTTTATTGCTTAGTTGTAGATTAGGTCAGGTCACATCAACGCTAGAAATATTGTCATCTCCCTCATAATAGGTCTGCAAAACAAAAAGCTGGAGATTTGTTTTTTAAAAAACTGCATTCTTTTTAATGGAAAACAGATTTAGTTGGTTTTAGGTAAGAACTTTTAAAATGAAGTAGCAAACAACGATAAAGCCTTTCGCATTTGTACACGGAGGATTAGTATTTTTGCTTGTTTCTGTTCTTCTGGAATATCTTTTATTTTACTCTTGTGGAATTAAAAAACAAAAGCATTGCCGAAGAAAGTCTTGTTGATTTCCAAGTGAGAAGTTGGTAATGTCTCTGACGACGAGTCAACGTCTTTCGTCACTCAAGTCATAGTGCATGTAGCAATGACGGGATGGGAAAAAGGAATTCTAAATTTCTTAAGCTAATCATTACCATAATCATATCTTCTTCTACTCCATCTCTTCTGCAAACTATTTATGTTCTTGGAAAAACCAAATGCATTGAAAAAATACGCTGCTGAAGATTATTATGATGATGTTATGTTGTATGTTGTTGTTTTTCTTATTACCGGGTATTATAAAGATTAACCGTACTTAACAACTTCGTCAGTTTTCTTTTTTTTCTATCTTTGTACTTTTTAGTAAGCTCCCCTCGACAAACTCATTCGTCATTTTCTCAAGAGAGTGATTTCAAGATTGAATAATGGTTAATGAGCGACAGACATGAGTTGTTTTAAAGACGTAAGTTTTCTAAAATGTTTGGATAGGAAAAAAATTAAGGATTTTTTTAGCCTACTTCAAGTCTGGGCTCCTTCTGCAGCGCTCATGTTTCTCTACCTCTGCACTGCTGCGTATAAATAAGTAGTCCCCCTTTAATCATAATGACAAGCCAGGATCAGGAAACGGACTAAAGCCATGTTATAAAAAGTTCCTTTTCGAAGTTCAAAGCGTACGCAGATTGTGCGTTGTGTAGGTAGAAAAACAAAAAATAAAAATATAGCATCATTCATGGAACATTATAAACTTCTTCACGGCTGTTCTTGTTATTTTTGATGATTATTATTATGTTGTTAGTTTTGTTGTTGTTGATGATGATGACTAAGAAGACGGTGACGAGTAAACTTTAAATAGTTCACGGGAAGAGAGGAAAAAGATGGATAAATGAGAATGAGAAGTTCATTTTTACATGACGCACACGATTTCACGATTGATGGCTTTAGCCAAGTGTGTAGAAAATCCTCTCTGGAGATAAGTGTAAGTCATTTCTCTGTCGATATTCTAACCCTTTCCCCTCATCACTTGTCTTGTCTTTTAAAAAAGGATTTGAACTGATAAAGACGTATATTTACAAGGACTTGCCTGAATACTTACTTTCTCTTCCATGCACCACTAATGCTACATCTACTACTACAAGTTGGTAATACGTACGAGTTATAAATATAAAAAAGATTAGCCTTTTAAAAATTTCACACCAGAAACGAAAAAAATATTCGGATAAAAATCATTAGGCGCAGCCACGTTACTTGTTACAGTTTTAAAGAATACAAATCTTTTATCAAAGTAAATTGAACTGTGACGTTTTCCTTCCTGATATAAACAAACTTGTTGATAGGTTTGCTATCTTCTTGGTATTGCTTAAAATAAGATTATGAGGAAGGAGGAAAGGAACGGAAAAGGTAGGGTGGAAAATAGGAAGCTATTTTTATTTACTAGTTTTTTTTCTCTCAGAGTCTTGTTGTACATGATGATAAAACACGAGAAAGTCAGAAAAATGTCGATGTCGAAGTCATTTCTTTACCTCTTTCTCATTCCATTCCAAAATGGCATTGCGTAGCATGACCCATAACAACACTATAGAGAGATGTCAAACCGAAATAACATGCTATCGTGCAGTGCAGTTCCTTTCCTCTAGTTCATTCTTCCCTCTCTCTGCTCAAACTTATTTTAAAAAAATGCGTTGACAGTTGACATCCATTATTGCATTTTCAATTGTTTTTTTTCGTTGATTTGTGTTTTAAATACATTCCATTAGGGAATGATGCCTATAATGGCCTTCCGTTCCGTCCCCCAGGTACGCACGTAACGTATGCACCGAAGAAGTACACTTATCTGATTTCCCTTGCTCGAGAATTTTTCAACACATCATGTAAGTTATTTCAATACTACACTACCTACATATTTTTGTTTTCGGAGTGGTCTCTCGGATTCACCTGAATGTATGGAATGGATGATCAGATTAGAAAAGGGAAATAATATTCATAGGCCACTAGGCCACTTCATGTTTTCCAGAAAGTGATAAGAAAACAGTTGAGTTTATCTTTTCCATTAGTGCTCCAACAATTAAGAAGGAAGTATTTTCTAATCAAATATGTTACTGTACTGCAGTACATATAGAATCTTAAAATTTAAAATGACAGGCTAACATCCGTTGGATTAGAAATTTAGAAAACTCCAACAATTACCTACAAAAATGTTTAAGAAAAAGGATCAATCGGCAGAATTGAAAGATGTGTGTATCGAGTATCTGTAGTTTGTGAAATATGAGATAGAGCATATGCAGCCACCACCAAGCCAAAGCGCAACGTGTGTGTTAACAAAACTTCATTTACAGACAGTTTGAAATTGAAAGCAAGAAATTGAGCCAACAACATAACAGTAACGTGTGCTTCCATTCCAACTTCCAACCAACTAACACGTAAAACTTTAAATTTATGATGTGACAGTTGCATATAGCGTGACTAAAAACGATGCACTTCGGATTGGAGGTGGAGGGCTTAGAAAACGAGCTAGCATTTGCCGGTCTGTCAGATTTCAGAAGAGGTAAATTGCTCTATATGACGTCTCTTCAGTAAAAATGAGAAAAGAGTGATCACTTTTTGATCAGCATTCAGCAATAGTTTCGCCATCAGACGCTTGTACCTAATCATCGTCGTAATCGTAATCATAACCGTCTTCCTACGCGATTCCATGTATAAAATTTGTGGCTTTTCGGTTTCAATCATACTCGATTGAGCTATACCTTATCGTCAATTATATCTGACTTGAGTACCAATAACATTTAAACAATTGGATGCCATCAATAATCATGTCATTTCATTTTTTTAAAGTAGTATGAACAAAACGCAACAAAACACAATCATGCAAGACAATTATAGATTGCGTAAGAAACTCTAATGAAGACATTTGTAAAAAAAATGATGTATTATAGCAAGTATTATGCTTATGATGAGGATGATGATACTCATCGGTATTCATATTGATATTGGCCTCCCGTATTGCAATGTGCATTATAATTCCCATTAACTCTCCAGTTCATGAAATTATTGTAACATGCAAAAGGATAATATTTCTGATCCTTCTGACCTAAACTCTGCACGCTATCATACATGAAAAACCGATGACTACGCTGATAAAGCGTAGACAGAATAGTTGCAGTCGCGGTACAAAAAAAAATTACGTAAATGTGACTGGCACAGTGCGAACAATGCAGAAAATATGTTAGAAAAGCTTGCTGGAGACTGCGTTTATCTATTTTTTCATACCTGAAAAAGAAAAAAGGAAGGAAGAAGAGAAGAAGAAGAAAGCAACAAGTAACAAACAATACAACACGATGATAGTCACTTGCTATTTTACTTTCATTCATGCCTTTCCATAATATTAGCAGTAAATTATATAAAGATAGTGAATGCTCATGAAAATGAATTTTAAAAAGGGATTTTTGGGTTGCTTATATCTTTTAAAAGTATTTATTGTTAGTTAAAAGCTATGAAAAAATGCGTAAAACGTTTTTTCAGGGTTTGGGTTTTTTGTGATTGGGAACTGTGATGAATATTTTTATTTATATGAGAAGATAGAAAGAAGAATCATGAAATGTTATGTAAGATCTCTGTTTTTGTTACTTTTATGGAGACAAACATACCAAACTGATGTACTTTCGAATTTTCAAATCAAGAAAACACGCTTACGCATGTCTCTTGGTTTACATGTGTACTGCTTGAACTTAGCGTACGATACGATTCAACATTATTATGCAATTCTTATCTATTACATTAACAGTGCACATGTGTTTAAAAAATAAATGCTATAGAAGAACAAAAGATTACCTACGGATGCATTTGAGCATGGAAGTAACCTCTTTAAAACTGAAGAATGGAATAGAAAGGATTGAATTTATTTACTACCACGGAAAGATTTTTATCACGGCTGTACTTTTTTGCTTGAATTACTTATGTGCGTGTGGTAGGCTGTAGAAGTGCCAAAATCTGAGAAGAGAATAAATCTTTACTTTGAAAAAGAAATTATCCCAATAATAAGTTGCGTCACTGCCCTGCACTGATTCTTTTGTAAAATTTCCGATAATGTTAAGTCGAAACGAAGACAAAATTCTCAAATGATCTGTAATGTATTGCAGGAAGCTATTATAAAGGACATTTTCATTGCCTGAAAGAATAAGTTGATGAATTAAATGGATTATCGGGAATCTTGAGTTTGAACTTTAATGCAATGCAAAAGATGTTTAAATTCTTAAAATGATAGGAAATGTTATGTAAGTAAACGGAAGTTAGGTATGTAAATGCAATGCAATCCTAAGTGGAGTTTTTGCAATAAAATATTTATGGACCTTGCCGCATAGTACAATGTTCTAAATGATAGGAAAAGTTATGTAAGTAAACGGAAGTTAGGTATGTAAATGCAATGCAATCCTAAGTGGAGTTTTTGCAATAAAATATTTATGGACCTTGCCGCATAGTACAATGTTCTACAGAGGCACATAAATTTTCATACTTTTCTTCCTTGTTGGCATTTTTTCTTCACGGTTGTTTGAAAACAAAGAGATTCACAATGCCAGATCAATCAGTGTTTCTTTTCTTCTTTCATGGTTATCTTATTGTGGTTGAATGCATTCCCAAATTCTTCTGTTTATGCGTGAAAAAGAATCCCTCTCTGGAGAATCATTATGGTTAAGAAGATATGATAGGATTCAATGTGATGCGGCGGGGCCTTTTCACTTTGCTCCTTTTACGCAATGAGCTTGCTTTGTAAAGATAAAGTCATGCTAAACACAAAGTGATAATGAACTCGTTTTCCACCACACAATGAATCATCCTTTTCTCTGCTCTGACTTCTTTTCAAGAGCCAAGAACTTTACCATAATATTTGCTTTCCTTATTTAGTAACAATGAATCTCGATCATCATCACACAAAATAGCTTTTTTTTGGCTATGTAAGGAATCTCTACAAAGATAGGCTCCTTTTCTTTCCTGTTTTTCATAACATTATTGCATTTCATTACATTGCAAAGAGAAAAGGGGGAAAAATGAGAGGAGTAGAAGAGGAGTACGGAGTAAGTACTGAACGCAGCTTGAGATGAGCATGAGTGTATTGCTATTATCCTGGATAAACAACAAAGAACAAAGAGCTTTTTACTGGTGTTAACAATGGGATCGTTTTAAACCCTATTCATTCATTTTTTATGAGGGAGGGCCATT
This sequence comes from Lepidocyrtus cf. sotoi NNG-2020, assembly GCA_027744475.1. Classification (NCBI taxonomy): domain Eukaryota; kingdom Metazoa; phylum Arthropoda; class Collembola; order Entomobryomorpha; family Entomobryidae; genus Lepidocyrtus; species Lepidocyrtus cf. sotoi NNG-2020. Next base: position 10,749 of record JAHZNJ010002439.1, read on the forward strand.
TCCGACCCATCCAAAGAACCTTTTAAGACGCTGTGTTGTTGATATCTTCCATAAAAATCTTGTTTACATCATGAGAAAGCTTCAATAACTCAATTCAGTATTAATGTGTCTTTGTTGACTATTGGAATTAAGTGGAAGTGGAACAACATAATTTTTAAAGATGAGCTATTGAATGATATCATATGGATGACTACATTTGATCTCCAACACCTCAATGAAATTGACAGTTGAACAGATCATTGAATACCTAGATTTAAATGCATGAATGCGTAATACGAAAAATATTTTGTACTACTCTGTCTGTCTGTACCATAATCTGCTATTATTCTGTTCTGTATCAAACTAATGCTTTTGATAAGTTAGGCTAAAACTATATATTCTATCCGATTTTTTTACTTCAAAAGTCTGCACGCTCAAGATATCAAAGGAATTTATTTTCTGATATGATGATTCTTCTCATTATATTTGAAATCGTGCATAGTTCCATTGCAACAAAGTTCCAGCTAGAAATGATCGTGAAACTAAAAAAATGAAACGAGTTGTAGCTAAAGAAAGATGTTTGCGACAACAACATGCATTTATATACGCATCGAAAATCGAAAGAATCGTCCCGTCCGTAATTCTCATTCATGATGTTTTTTTGTTTTTATATCGTTTTAGGAAGTGTATTTTTGGAAAAGGAACAAGATGTTCATCAAGCGTTCCGGCTTGGCGTGGAAACTCTCAAAGCGAGACATCTTCTAAACGAGACTGATATCGAATTCGATATCCAGTATTCAAATCCACACGACTATTTTCATCTTTATACAAGAGGTAAGTACTAAAGAGCTTAACGGGTTTTTAGCTGTCGCTGTTAATATTCTAACTTTAGTAGAAAGTAAGTAGACCTAGTTATTCCATGTGTACCGTTACCGTTATATACTTATTTAGCGGAAATGCATGGATAACGATATTTACTACATGCGTCTAGTAGTAACTCGTTTCGAATAAAACTAAAATAAAAGTTAGCGCCTGATTTGAGCTTTGACCCAACATGACGCTTGCAGCTGTCGTTGTGTTTACTTTTCTTCTTGGAACATAAATTTCCGTAACTGATTTAGTTTTTTTCTGTAAGAAGCTCTTCAACGCTAAGCTCGACAAGGTGTCAAAAGGCAAATGAATGATCAATATTTTTCTTGTAGAATATTTCGTTGACTGAAAGCAAACACTAAAAAGTCATTTTTTTCATCATAAATATCATCATTGTGATTATTTCAGCGTGCGTGGAGTTGGAATATGGAGTTGTCACCTTATTTGGGCCTACAGACCCTGGCCTGGATAAACAATTAGGATCCATTAGCAAATCTCTTGGGATTCCCTTGATATCAACAGCTCCGCGTTCTTTGGCAGAGAAGAAAAGACGCTTCTCATTCTCCGAGGAGGTAACAACGACCACGTCTGACCTCACACTTGCATTGTACCCTACTCAGCAGCAGCTCATCTCCCTAATGAAAGAATTCGCTACAGAATTGAAATGGAAAGATATTTCCATCATACATGATCCGATGCATGGTAAACGTCAATAACCAAATAAAAAATTGAGTTTTATTAATGTTTTTAAACAAACAATCACATAAACCTAGACTTTTTTGTTGAGGAAATCTCATTCAACAATTAAGGTCATAGACTGTCATAAATTTAGAAATTAATTTGAATGTGCACAAGTTTTCAATCGTAATCAATTGACTATGCACACAGGTCTCTTGGATCCATCGATTCTCGCAGAAGCTCTGCAAATTTTGGGCACAGTCAGCGTTCATCAAGCAAGCACGGATTTACGAGCGACACTCGTCCAACTTAGGCTGAAAGGGGCGAGGAACATCATAATTGACACGGGGCTTGCCAATGTGGAATCTGTCATTCAAGCAACACTTGATACAGGAATGATGACAAAATCCTACAGTTACATTTTCACCATGCTTGTAAGAATTTATTTTCATTACTTTGCTCGGTCTCTGAAAACCCCAAAACATATTGAAAAACGTCTTCTTGTGTGCATGGCACAAGTGCAAAGCTATTGATGATGATAGGAATGTTTTCAATAACAAACAAAGAAGAACCTTTACTTTAAAGAAAGGAAATATACTTCAACAGAAGCCATAATAATGAACTTCAATGGGCTTATTTAGTTGTCTATTTTAAACTTTTTAGCGTCTTCTTTCCAAACTCCAGTAAGAATGTTGAATGTTTTTTTGTACTTATTTTCTTGTTTTCCTTTTTATCCAAAGTCAAAAGACATACTGAAAAGTTGACAAACGTAAACAAGGTTGACAAGTGACAAGTTTGACTGTTCAATTTGACATATTTACGCATTTCCGTGGATTATAAAGGTTGATGTAATGCGTATTGTTTAAACTTGGGTTTGGCGGAGATGCGCGCAATACGCAATATGTAAACCACTAAAAAATGCATCTTATTTTATTTCAGTCAAATGATGATGAAAATTACGACGACTGATCTGACACTTTCAAAAATCTTTTCTGAATTCATTATTTGTGTTAAGCGCGTAACATTTATGTATAAGCAAGATTGAAGAAAATCTAACCATCAGTTTCATTAAAGTTCCTATTATATCATGTAATACAGAAAATACAAATATTTAGAAATATTTTTATAATCATGACTGATTTTTTATGGAAGACATACCTAGAACGCAAGATACTTTTGATCATATCATAAAAACCATAACCGTCAGATTTATAACGCTTCTTCGATTTTCTCACTTTTTTACTTTAACCTTAACCGAATCTAATTTTGCCTTTTATAGGACATGAAAGCAGCAAACTGGAGCCGGTTGCAGTACTCCGAAGCGCTTGTCTTTGGGTTCAACATCATAGATGAAAAGAGACTTCAAGACTTTCAAGATCTTTTCACAACAACCGTGGCATCTGTGTCGGTAAGAAGGAAAGCAAAAGGAATCTAACTAGAGAAAGATGATATCTTCTACACGAGATGAGAGAGATTTTTATAAATAGATGAAAAAAAGACGTTACTAAACGTGTTACATTCACATTCGCGTTCGTTCGTGGTTTGTTACTAATAATGATCAGATACTAGATGCTGTGAAAGATGCCAGAATGATTAGATAAAGACAGAAAGGTATTTTTCGGTACTTGTTTGTCACCTTATACGGAGAGAACATTAGCTATCTTGTGTGCACGCCCTTTGACTTTTGTCAAAGATTGTGTGATGATGGAAAACACTATAATGACGGGTTTATGATCATGTTCTTTTTGATTCGTTATACATCAGTGCAGTGCAGTGAGATAATCTATTATGGATTAAAACGATTATTCTTGGTTTGACGGCTTCTCTTTTCCAGATCAAATCCAATTATCCAATCCAATGCTTGTTTCTGCCAACTGCCAAGTTTCTACTTTTTTCTTTTGATGAACCACCAAGCAATAATTTTGTAAATGATATGATTTGTTAAGCTGTTGGTGGTGTGGCGGTTGCTTTGGTAGAGGGAATAGGGTGCAGCCGACAAGAGAGACAACAGTGCATTGTGCACATATTTTGATCAAATCTCTAGTCAATTACTAACGAGAAAAGATGATTAAAAGCATAATTGATTTGAAAATTGTGTCGTTGTTGTTATTACTTTTAGTATTACTTCTCATTGCTTTTCAGAATGCTCGCCGACTTCCAGCAACCGTACGAGTAGCCATGACCCTTGATTCCGTAGAACTCCTTGCGAATGGACTCAACGCGTTTGACAACTCGGGCACGGATTTGTCAACTCCTTCTTCAACCAAGTGCACAGCTGAAAAGAAATGGGAAGTTGGGGAAGAGTTGAAGGATGTTTACAGCTCTGTAAGTTTGAAGTTTGGGACGTCTTATAATTATTATTATTACCAAACGTTGTTCTTCTGCTTTGTAATTTCATGCATATGATTTTATGGCTATGCATAAATGCAGTTAACGTAAAATACCATGAAGTAAAATCGGACAGATTATAAAAGAAATAACTTTCTTCAAAGTCAAAATTATAAGAAGTAAAAAAAGGTCAGAAAGAAAAAGAAACCCACACATTTCGGATGGTTGGGCTCTGTCATTTGAAATTTCACTCCACACTGCATCTGACAGACACCACTTCCTTGTTTTAAGCTTCTTTACTTTTGCTTCTCCTACCTAATCCTAAAAAATGCTGTGTGAGGAATCTCTTTGTGCAGAAGGTTTTCTCATATGTGCCTACCAACATAGTTTTCTCTTATAAAAAATGATTTACGCCAGGGTTTTGGCTGCCTGCTGGCAGTCAATCAATGCGACAGGAAATTAACACACTAAATGGTGTAATAATTTGAAAAGACTGGAGGAAGGGAGGGGGCCTTCATCCTTCAAAAAATATTGTGTTTTAACTTAAGGCTACATTATGCGATATAAGAAGCTTTAATTTGACACTCAACTTCCTTTTTTGTTCCTTAAATTCGTTCTTTAAAAAAAGGTTTATTTTGACGGGATGACTGGCCCAATCGGATTCACTAACGGAGCACGGTCACGTGTCAAGATTGACATTATGAAACTCTCTTTTGAAGTTACCGAAGAGGAACAGATTAACACTTCCTTCACTCTGCTTGGGAACTGGACAGAGGGGATTAGCTACGAGAGGGATGGGATGATGATGAATGAGAATACTGTACTGAGTAATGCGAAACCAGCCATTAACAAAACACTTATAATCACTACGGCAGAGGTTAGTTTCTAAAAACAATGTGTGAAATACAATTTGGGGAATATTTACGAGAGTTTAAAAATTAAAAATGCTTCTTTTCAAAATTGAAATATTAGGGAGCTTCCTGTGTTACGAAAACTGATCCTGGTCAAGAAGAAGGATATTGTGTGGAGCTTGCACAACATTTATCCAAGTTGGTAGGTTTCCATTACAAAATTAAGCTTGTTAGCGATGGAAGGTACGGAAAACCAGATCTTTTAACTGGACAATGGGACGGGATGGTTGGTGAAGTCATTCGTGGTGTAAGTAAAATGCAATTGACTTGGCATGAGTGAAAAATGGGGAAGTTTTATGTAATTTTTTCTAACTTTGTCGTTCTTTCTTGATTCTTCTTTGCAATCTGAAGGAAGCTGATATGGCATTGGCAGACTTGACAGTTACAGCTGCAAGGCAGAGCGTTGTAGATTTCACAACTCCATTTATCCATACTTCCCTTGGAATACTGTACAAGGTAACCTTTCAAAAATACTTGTTTTTATTTTGATCCAATTAAATTTAATTTCATTCTTTTTTATGTGGATACATGCACATATTTTTAAAACCTGATTAGCATTTTTGTTTATTTATAACTTTTGAAGGATGTAGTGTAGTCTTATGAATTAGTCAACAGGTAGGAACGCATAAAATAAAAATTTTGAAAGCGAAGAAAAGTGTATTGCGATGCAAGAAGTGTACGATGGGTTTATTTTCCCAGAAGAATCTTCCTTGTTGCTCCGAAGTTTTGACCAGCTTGGGATGCACCTTTGTTGCTGCCTGTATTTATAATAAAGATTAATCAAAAATGTAAATTCAATAGAGCCACAAATAGTTTAATATTGGTTTAAGTTTAAATCATAGTATACTCACCTGCTTGTAATCCAATGACTGATTCTCCAGCCCTGAGAATATCTTCTGAAAAATTTCGCACATTTTCCTCTGCTGGCTTGGGCCCTAATGGAGGTCCTTTGTATTCTGGGTGAAAGTATGTCTACGAACGATACAATATTAAAGACTAATAAATTCTTATTCGATTTCATTGTGCTCATATTATCAGGCAATCCATATGCATGTGAAGGTACAACTTACGGCTCTTCCTACTGCAAAAATGGTCATTGTTACTGCAACAATGTTCTTCCTTTCAATAAGATCACACGACTGGAAAAGGTCGACAGCTGGAACCCCATATTTAGTGCATCCGTGTAAAAATCTGAGCAAAATTAAGAAAACAAACGTCATGCACCGTTTCTAAAAAATAACACTGTAAATTTGTAACATGCTAATCAAAAGTTCCTCCCTTAAATAAAATTATAATTAAGTAAGTTCAACTTTAGTTTATGCAAGGCACAGTAATAAATGTACCATTAAAAATTACTTCAAGAAAAATATTAAAAACCTTTTGGAAACTTTTCTCCTGTAACCTGCTCGATCCAGGCTTGGCAAGCAAGCCTCGTCGTCCTTGTTTCGCTTTCCAGCAAACTAATTGTAACACACATTAATGAAAGAATTTTCCAGCGGAAAATCATTAATCACGTTTCTTTTTAAGTTTTCTCAATCTTTCGAAAATTTTTTGTATTTAAAACTTTCCTCTAATCAAATCACCTACCTGCCAATAATTCTTAGACATCTTGAAATCTGTGTTTTTGCTGGTGGAGACTTCACCAACTTTCAGTCTTCTCAGTAGCGTTCTTCCTGTAAAACTGGGTCCTCTGATCGATATTCAAACTTATGTTCCTCTTACTAGCAGTAAATTTTTTTATTAAAAAAGGTTTTCTATGTTTGCAGCGTAACAAGTCTTTAGGAAAAGCCCTAGCTGACATAAACAACCCATTTTTTTATTTGCATTATGCATGATTTGATTAGGTGGTTTTGATCCGGTTATAGTAATATTTTGCATGACATCATCTATTTTTGTCTGTCAATTTAGTCAGTGAAACGGGACATACCGTTTAGTGACGGAGAAGTTTTTGCGCATATATATTAAATTAAATGCAACCAGGCCATTCTTTCAAGTATGTTTGCATATTTTAACGAAACACCTTTCCCAAATATGTATTTCATTGGATCTTCAAATCAAACTCAAATCGCTTGTCTTCATGTTAGGAATAAAGGTGAAAATTTCAATATAGGATGACCCAGTTTTGAATCCTCGCCCACCTCAACTTTGAGTATTATGATGATGTGAGCTAAATTTGCTCCTTCCATATTTTACTACAAAGTTTCATTAACAGGAAGTATGTATTAAGGACGCCAGTTAAAATTGGGAAGCACTTTACAATGAAACGTTTTTTAAAATTTAAAAATAAGTATGAAATGCGGATGATGACTCAAATTTCAAGAAAAGCCTTAGAATTTATATTGACATTTTATTAATCTGCTAAAAGTTTATTTTATATTGGAGACATATTTTATGATTAGGTTGTGGATAGATCATCATTACGTGAAATATGCAAAAGTGGCCGTGACATCATTTAAAAAAATAGTTTAACAGTTTCCAAAAAGGCTATTATGCACAATCAAAAATTATGTGCGTGACACGGACAAACAAGGATTTTAAATTAAGCTTTTTAATTATGTCAATACTGTACCTAGTAAGGTAGATAATAAAATAAACTTTAGAGTGATATCAATTTGACATGCCGAGCTGTCACTTCGAAACAACCAACTTACTCCGCTAACGCTTTGCTAGATAAAATTTTGCTAAAAAATTCTAAAAATAGAATTATTTTTTACAGTCAACAGATTTACCAACAGACGGAATTGCAACACTTTTGGGGCCGTTCAGTATTTGGGTTTGGGTTAGTATAGTACTGGCCTTCTTTCTCACATCAATTTCTCTTCGGTTCGTAGCGTGGTTAAGTCCATACCAGCGGGATGACATCGTTTTACCTGGTTCCGAACGAGGATCCTCATTAGGCCAAGATCTCACTTGGATTAATGCAATGTGGCTTCTTGCCAGCACTATGGTTTTACGAGGGAGTGATATCAGACTGTCGGCAGCATCTTCTCGGACAATTGCTACCGTCTGGTGGCTCTTTTCTTTGGTCATCCTCATAATTTATGCCAGCTTAGTAAGCCACTGGTTTGATGCCAACTACGCCTCTTCCGCCGGTGGTGGTCAAGGCTCTACTGAATCCATTGAAAATCTACTGAAAAACCCTGTTTTGGAATTTGGGGTCGTTCAAGGCGGTTCAACTAATTTCTTTCTCCAAAATGCGAAAAGAGAAACGTTACAAAAGATTTGGTGGAGAGTACAAAAGGGGACGGACGTGGGATTTCAACCTTCCGTTCAGGCTGGAATAAACGAAGTCAAACAATCCCAAGGAAGATTTGCATTTATCACTGAAGAAATGAATTTAAATCAAGCTTTGGTCGATGATTGTAGTCTTGGAATGATTACTGGAATTGACACGAGAGCTTTTGCTGCAGCTGTGGCAAAAGGTTAAAACTTTATTCAGAATATGATTATGGTTCATATGATATCGATTTTAATTTAGATTTTTATTTTGGGTTGTATTGTATTTAATTTGTAATTATAGGTTCCCCTCTACGCGAAAAACTTTCACAAGCAATTCTCCAACTTGGAGAAACCGGAGTGCTTCATCAGCTTGAGCAAAAATGGTGGCCCCAGGCTAACTGTATTGATGATGGAGGAAAACCTCAAATACAGTTAATGAATTTTGCAGGTCCACTCACCATCCTCATATTTGGGGTTATGTTTGCTATATTCGTTGCTATAATCGAGAGGATTCTTCATCACAGAAGATCACATCGTGGATTTTTTAGGGTAAGCTTTTAGTGAAAGTTGGGGCAACGTGAGACTATCGTTTAATCAGTCATCTTTTATTTTTGTGTTAACTAAGAATTTTTTGTTCCAATCAACAGACAGCAACTGAGCCTGGAAATGGGAAAATAGCTATGAACGGATGCGATTCTGAGTCGAATTAATTTTAGTTGTGTGTGTTATGTTTTGTTGTTGGAAAAATGTAAGATTGAACATGAGCGTGAGCCAGTACGAAAATGAGTAGATTAGTTTACAGATATTAAGTATTCATTTACTACATAATTCAAAGTGTTGATTAATGTAGAAAGGAACAATCTATCAGCATCATTAGTTTTTATTTTGTATTATTATGCTTTTATTGGTGTTCATTTTTTATTAAACAATGCATTTACTTATGTATTTAATTTCATAGATCTTCATTTTTGTATACTCTATTCAGCGAACTGAAAAACATTTTTGCACCTTGTACTAAAACTAATTTTTAATCAATCTTTTAATAGTGGCGAGTTACGTTCGATGGGCTTCTTTGCACATAATAAGACATGATTTTGTAAATGGAAAAATACAAAAATAAAATGTAGCGCCTACAATTCTCATTTCACATAAATTATTAATTAAGTAGAATTTAATATTACCTATGTTATGTCGCATTTTAATATTCAATATTGCCTGTAAAAATATAATTATTATAATATTATTTTCATTGTTTTAAAAAATAAAGCAAAATCAGGTTGTTGTGTAGTTTTTGATTAATTATCATTGATATTAGCGGATGATTTAAAATGAAATCATTTGAGCTATTGCAGAGTAAAATAACTATAACTGCAGCTGCTGCAACGGGGGTAAATGCCAATAATTATTGATGATGTAAATACATAAAATCCAGAATCCAGACACGTAATAATATGTAGGATGAAGGATAAATGATAAATTAGATAAATATTAAACATTTTTACTAGTTCAGATAACACTTATGGTCTCTGTAATTTGTATGTTTTAAAATAATAAAATACAATTAAAACGTGATTTTCTCTGCATATTATTGCATGCAATCTTTACGTTCATCTGATGAGTTTAGGAATCCAAAATCTTCCATCCTTCAAAATGTAAATGTACTATACTTATACTTATACTACTACACTACTACTATTACAATGCAATGCATGATTGATACCGTCGTACCGTATCTGTATTGTATCTTTTCTTTTTACTACTTTTACTACTTGCTTTGCATATTTAGAAGAATCCTGTTCGTCCAGTAGTGCAGTGCAGTAGTGCCGCCTTGTGCATGCTTGTGAGAGATGCGAAACGTAAACAAGCATGTGATCCGGGGAGATCATATGTTTAATGGAGTGGACAAAAATGAAGTAGGAAATTTGAGATTTCAGTTCAGGCATTTTTCTAGTAGTAAAAAGTAAACATTGATACTCAACATTCAACTAATTCAACTTCAACCTTTAATCTTTAACCTAAAGTGCATTTAATTTAAAATTCCGCTTTAAAATTATGAAAAACAAACTAAAAACAGGGTTGTTTCATTCTGTTTCCGATTTAATGCATGTATGTGTTACATAATTTTGTGCAGTGGAGTAGTTTCACATCAATAATTACTTTCTCCAGTCTCCACCAGTCAGCGTATAGATAGATCAATTTTATCAGTGACTATCACGTAACGAAACCGAAATAATAAAGAAATACGACTTTGAATAAAAAAATACCAGAATGGAATTCTTTATTCGTTCTAGGTTTTTATTGTGTAGTGGCACAGGCACATAGTTCTGCACAGGCTCCGTTAATTGAGGAATTCAATTAATTGAAATTAACAATTAACCATTAATTCAGGACTTTCAGTTAATTCAATTAACAATTAAATTAATGGACAAATCGGTCAATTAAATTAATCAATTAATTGAATTTATTCCAAAAGTGCGCACTGAATCAAAATTGAAGTAAAAAATCGCTGAAATAAATACTTTTGAAGGAAAAATCTGAAATAACATGAAGAAAAATGCAATTTTGGCTCACAGAGAGCTATTTTCGATAATGTTTCCGTAACTAAGCCTTATTTTGCCTTGCCTTAGCTTCTTATTTTTATTAAAAAATCCCGTTTATGCGTGTTCGCTACATTGAATTCAATTAACGAGAAACAGTCAAATTAAATTAACGCATTAAATTAATGAGATTTTCCTCAATTAAATTAACAATTAAATTATTAATTTAATTGACAATTAATACATTAAATTATTAATTTCCCA
>JAHZNJ010002440.1:0-14833 GCA_027744475.1 Lepidocyrtus cf. sotoi NNG-2020
GGAAGTTGTTAGCTCCTCACTCGACCGCCGCCACAAGTTCTTCTTTATTGCAATTGCAATCACTTTAAGCTCTTTTTTCCTTGAAAGAGGTCAAACTTTTTTTATGTCTTTCTCCTACTCTAATAAAAATGTTATTGTGCATGTAGTGTACAGTGTACTACGCTCACTGGTGTAACATTGTCTTACTTTTTTAAAAAGGTCTTTATTTTTATTTTCTTTCTTTTATTTCCACGCAGCAGTGTACTGCAAGTGTAAGTGTGAGTGTGAGTGAACGATTATCGTATCGTTTGGTATCGTATAATCCATAACATAAACGTAAATAAAAGACTTAAACTTAAACGTAACATATCATAGATCGTTCTTGTTTATTGTTTATGGAATATTTCCCATTTAAGAAAGAGAAAAGGAAGGAGGGAGAGGAAGAAGGTAATTTATTGGTGGTGGTTGGTCTTCTTGATCGTCGTAATCGTAGTCGCGGAGGTGTGTAATGTGAGCAGCTTGTGTTTACGTATTTTGTTGTTGTGTAGGAGTAGGAGGTGGATGAGTTGTAAATGGAAGATCAGCGGCAACGGCAATGCAACAACGGCTGAAGAAAATAGATTTTTTTTAAAAAGCAAAAAGAAAAGAAAACTTTTTTTGCTCTTCGAGTTAAACTTTCGCTTAAGCTTTAGCCAAGGCAATATCATGGCTTGAAGGAAACAAAGAACTGAGAACAAGACACACTTTTACTTTTTTAGTTTTTCACAGTTGCACTGTGAAAATGTGATGATGACTGTACTATAACCATAAAAAAAGCAAAGCGTGCTCAACTTACGATTAGTTCAGCTCAGCTCAGCTCATTTCTTGCTCTCCTTTATTTCCTGGAATAAAAATCTAGTCTAGGAGGAAAAAGTAAAAGCACATGTAACGAAAGATATTTATAAAAAAAGTGAAACTTGCACTGCGAATGTGAAAGTTTAGCTTAGTTAGCGTGTTATCCAGCAGTAACAAAATAGTAAAATCCTGTGTGAGCAAAAGAGAAGAGGTCCCTCGTTTTTGGATATATTGCTTTTTTACAACCTCTTATTCTTTTGCAGCAAAAGCTCTCTCTCCGGAATCAAATATAAACATATAACACAAGGTAAGGACAAGAATAAAGAAATTTTAAGCATATGTAATGTAAGAGAGAGAGAGAGAGAATTAAAGTACTCATGTGCAGCAAGAGCAAGCAAGTTCATAAACTACTTAAAAGAGTATATATTTATAATAATAATAATAATATGTAAAATGGAGAATAGAAAGAGCTGCGAGCTGCGGCTAAAAAGGTGCCTGCGTACAGTTATTAAAGAAAAATACTTCTTCTGTTTTATAACAGTTACTGTGCAAAAAAGAAAGCTGCTGTTTCGTTTTTTGGGAGGTGAAGGAAACCAAAGAAGAATGAAAATGGAGAAAGGAGGAAAGAAAATTGATGTTTTTACGTAAATGTCTGTCTGTATGGTTCATCCTGCTTTTTGCCTGCTGATTGTTTCTTGATGAATGAGAGAATACGTAGTAAAAACTGCCGTTGCGTTGTGTTGTGGCGTGTGGGGAAGCTATTGATTTTGTCAAGAGCTTATACTTACTTACTTACTTACCTATACCTATCCATCCATCCAACAAATTCCAAATCTATTGGGGTCAAAAGATATTTCGTTCCGTGGAAGTTGAAGTTGAAGTGGAAGTTCTTTCCTCCAAGCCATGCCACCACCACCACCACAACAACGAAACAAAGCATTGATGATGTTGATGTTGATGATGATACTGCTGAACTAGTAAAGGCCCAAAGCTATTTTACTAAAGAGAAGGGAGAAAAAGCTTTCCTACTTTGCTTTAGCTTTGGCAATTTTTTTTCGCACTATCATCATCATCAAGCAAGGCAAAGCAAAAAAATCAGAGCTGCTAGACAACAGAAGAAAGAAGGAAACGGTTTGTGAGGGAAACCAACGCAAAAGATAGATTCTTTCTAGTGTGAAGGTTTTGCGGTTAAGCAGTAGTAGATTTGGCGTAGTAATATGCAAAGCAATAGTAGATTTCTACTGCTCTTGATGAATGTTGGTGATTACTTATAGATTTCTCTGCTGGGAAGTGAAGTAAAGTGAGGAGGGCAGCAGGGTGAGTGAGTGGTGAAGTGAAAGTGTTTACAAACTGCATAAAATGACTGGGGAAACATAACCACTCAACTAAACTCGTCGTTACGTTGCGTTGTCGTTATGTTAGCTTCAGCTTCACTGCTTTTCACTTTCTGCATAACTTTCGGAACTGGAACTTGAATGAATTGAAAGAGTTTTAGTGGTAATTTTATAAGCAAAATACAAATACCGACGACGAAAGTAGTTTGCTGCTGCTGCTATTGTTATGCATATTATGCATGTTAGCTTTTCATCATCATCATCATGGTTTAGTCATAGGAATAGCCATAGTCCTAGGAATCTAGTCTTAGCCATAGTTTGTCTCTGCTCTGTAGTACTTACTACTAGAAAATTCATCCAAGCAGGAAGGAGAAGTAGTAATTGTGTAGTTGTGGCATGTCGTCGTCGTCGTCTTCTCGTTTCCTATTCTCTCATCTACTGCTGCGTGCTTCAAATTCCACTTTGGAATTCAAATTCAAATGTCAAAGTATTTTTGTACTTGTACATGTAAGTAAAGTAAAGTAAGTGCCGTGGGGAAAATCAAAAATATCCTTTGTTGCTTAAGCTACTGCTGCTATGCTGCCGCTACTGTTTCGTCCCTTACTAATATAATTTGAAAATGAAAATCATCATCAACAATATCAACATAAAAAAAGTCATTGACGACATCATCATCAATGAATGAATGACTCAGACACAGACACATACTCATATAACCAACAACAAACAGTGTCCTCTTTATCGTGTCGTATGCTTCAAACTTAAGTACGTACGTACGTACGCAACGAACAATAAAATGAAATGTTTGCACAAATAGAATTTATGTCGAAACTAAACACAATCATATTTGATTGCTCATTTTTTTATTTTCATGTTTATTCATTACAGTATGAAAAGACCTTTAAATTTACCAACTCCCATTACCATACCCATACATTTCACTTTAACGTGTTTGGATAGATAAATCTCAACTCTTTCTCATTTGTTTTTTTTTTTTGTTTTTGGCTCATCTTCTTCCCTTTTTATCCTTTGTCCACCTACAATCAAGTATAACGCAAAATAGTAAAAGGGAATTGCACCGCTGCGTTGTTATACCGCTTTTGTTTCTGCTGATCTCTCCTTCCCCTAATAATAAAAAATACGCTGCCACTATTCTAGCCTCCTTTTCCACATTTCCTTAACATTTCCACATGACGCACCTTCCATTTTATTTTATAGTAGTAATGCTGCTGCTACTGCAAACGTTGCGCTACTCGTTTTGCTAACCGATGCTCTCGCATCAAGAGCAAGTAAAACTAAACTATTTTCTTCTCCTCTGCTCTCCTCACTCACACGACACGGCACAAGCGGAAATCTTATGCCATGCATACCACTACCACCTCATTTCTTTTTCTTTAGTCAGTTCAGTCTTGGCTGGCTTGGAATTAAAACGCGAGTATAAAGCAGAGCTTATACCATCTCAGTTTCAACTTTCTCTCCAGCTTGGTTTTTTTATTCTCTGATTTGGCTGGAGTGAAGGGAGAGAGAAAAATTGTGAAGAATTTTTTCTCTTTGCTACCACACCGCACCGTTCCTCCATTTCATTTCATTCATGCAAAAAAAAACGTGCGGTTTTTCTACAATACTTATTACGGACTGCCTCTCATCCTCAATACATTAAAGTGTAAGTTTTTGTTTACATTGTTTAAATAGTAACAGAGAAAAAAATCCATAAATAAATAGTATTTTTATGGTAGATGGTAAAAAAAATGTCGTTGCATTGTCATCTTCGCCATTAGCGATTTCATCTTTTTCTTCTTCTTTCGGTTTTTCTCCTCGGAGAAAAATTCTAATCATTTTTTTGCAGAGACATCTGAGCCTAGCGTGCTAGCCTGACTTCGTGCTTGTTTATTTTATTGTGCGGCAAAAATATTATTGAATGGGGGATTCAATTCAGATCAGATATTTGCTGAGTACTTTTATGTATAATACTCAAAAAGCAGATGAAACAGAAATATTTATTCATGATTGTTGCACGAAATATTAAAAAAACACATTTTTGTAGACCAGTAAGCGCAAACATTCAAGAGTAAATATAAACATCTACGGCGACATCACTATCGCCAATCAAAAAATATTTTCTCTTCGTTTTTTTCACAATAATATTTTAATCATTTCCATTCTATTCTATTCCAGTTCATACTCATGACACACGAGAAGTTTAGATTTGGGGTTTAGATAGGAGAAGAAAAATTTTTGGTCGTGTTTTTAATAATAAAGTTGTTTTTCAATTTGAATGAAAAAACGCAAAAAAAAGAAATATCTTTGTTATGAGGAATTCTTTCTCTGCCAAAATTTCTCAAATTGTTGAATAAAATGTTTGTGGGGCGGTGGAAAGAGGTTGCATACAAGTTGGTCGGGAAGGAATAACAGAAAAAGAAAAGTATTTATTATAAAAATGGCACCGCGCAATGCTTACTGTACTACTGTATTGGTGAGCTATTGGCGCAGACAAAAAATTACTATTCGACCAAAGCTCAAGGATATTCTGCTGATATCAAATCTAGATAATATTTTTATTTCTGGGAGAAATATTTGTCTCTTTGAATTCACGATCAGCTAGAGCTACACATCAAAGGCATGCAATTGTTGTGACGCTCGCAAATTTTCATTAATTTTGTGTGTACCGAAAATTACAGATCTGTGTACGCTATCAACAACAGTCAAATGTTGAAATGAAATGTTGATATATGTTTATAATATTTGCATATTTTGAAATTTGTCGGGAAATTAGTCATTTTTTAAAAACTAGCAAGTGTACAAAAACGCCATCATCATCATCGCACCGTTAGCTAATTTAGCCGTTTTGTAAACAGGATGGTTCTCCTGTTGTTGTAATTGTTCATGTTTATACGTACATTGTTTTTAATTATTATTTGAGATAAACCCTTCTATTAGCAGATATTTTTAATTAACTTGTATCTGTATTTCTCTAAGCACCTCTTCTTCTTCTCTGTTAATTTCCAGAAATGAAAGCAAGCAAAGCGTCATCGTCATCATCAAGGAAGATAAATACAGGAGGAAAAGCAAAAGAGCAAGTCAAGTCTTTGGACAAGTTAGTAATACAGAGTAATAAAAAATGAGCTTTTCTTTTAGTGGAAAGAAAAGAAAGAAGATCATCACACAACACAACCATAATAGTAGTAATCATTCCGTTTTAACTTCTTCATCCAAAGAAGATCCAGCTTATATAGAGAGATAAAAACAACCCATTTCATGCAATTAGACAAACAAACTCAAACAAAAACTCGCAAGCACAAGCAAAGGCTAGCAAAAAAGAAGTTATTACAAGGTTCCATGAACTTGAATGACGAACAAGAAGGGAAATAATAATCACAACAGCAGCAGCAGTTCAGTATCGGTATCAACATCATCAGAGTGAGCACTGCAGCATCCTCCTTTCTCCCTTCTCATAATCATCGGCTTTCCACTTCTCTTCGTTCCTTGTCATTTCTTCATCAAGGTTTGTTTTTCTCTCTTTGTGTTTGTGTATAAATGTTATGCTACACAGCTTGGCTTCTTTCTGGTGTGAAGAAGTGAAGAACTAAAAAAGAAAGAAAGAAAACAAGAGAGGAGAAAGACGACGGAACATGATGATTATCATCATCATCATCAACATCACGATAAAGAAGTGAATTCTTCCGTAGAATAACACGACACTACTCACAGCCACAGCTCGCCAACTTAACGTCTTCATTATTACTCCTTTTCTCTACAGCACAGGAAAAGCAAAGCCAAGTTTAGCCAAACCAAGAAGAGAAAGTTTTTTTTGTGATGAGATGAGATAAAGAAGAAGATGAATGAAATACCAACAAAAAAGTGAAGTGAAGTGAAGAAAGGAAAAAGCCATGCCATGAATGGAAGCTGTCGATGAAGATGTTGTGTTCCTGTCCTGTCCTGTCGTCCTTCTCCTTCTAATGCAGCTTCTTCGATCTCTAAAGTAAATTTTGCCTGCAACTATAAAAAAAATTCTGTTGCTGATGATAATGGCAGTAATGCTGCTTCTGTGGGAGACAAATTTTGATATGAGTTTGTGGAAATATGTCACGACAAGACATTGAACAGGTTTTTTCCTTCCCTTTTTGGTTTTCTTTTTATATTCTTCAAAAGAAAAAAAACTGTGTTTATTATTATGTTGATGTAGAGAAAAAATTACTGAAATAAATAAACGAGAAGAAGTAATTTGATGATGGTGGCGGTTACTATGATGGTGGCCTGGTGTTGTTGTTACGTTACTGTATTTGTGAAGTTGATGATGATTACAACAACAACGAAGCATTCAACATCATCCAGCGTCTCTGCTGTTGAATGAATGAATTAAATGAATGATGATGATGCAACGTTGATAATGAGATGGTGCAGAAAATGATTCCAGTTCCAGTCTTTTTAGTCCAGCATTATCACTAATTGTGTCATTGTGCTGCTGGGTAGTGTAGTGTTTCCTCCTCCACCATCTGCATTCATTCAAGTTTCACTGAAGAAGAAGAAGATGAAAATGATGACATTAAAATTATTTTGATGATGCAGCAGCAGCAGCAGCAGTGACAACAAACGAAAACAAAAACGCAAAAGAAAACAAAAAACACGAAAAAAAGGAGGTCGAGTTGAGTTGAGTGGAGAGTAACCATTTAATGAGGAAATGGGTGGAGGACGGAGTCATATGAAGGTTTTCCAGTGAAGATGAAGAATGTCATAATGTGTCATCATCATCATCATCACCATCATCACATCACCATCATGATGACATCCTATCTTCTTTTCGTTTAAAATGTGTGTAATAAGTAAATGGAAAAAAGATTATTATTACGATGATGTTGATTGCGATGTCGCTGGAAAGAACAAAAGTGGAAGAAAGTAATATCACTTCTTGGCATTTTATTCCCCATTTTACAACAACATCATCATGTTTTTCAGTTCAGCCAGCAGCAGAAGGAGAAAGAAGAAGACTCTTACTTCCTTTCATTTCTTTTTGAACGGCGGTGGTGGTGACGGTGACAGTGGTGGTGAGTGAGTGAGCAAGTAGAAGTAGAGAAACAGAACTAATTTTGGAGAAGAACAGACTGGCTGAAGTGTTTTTTTCGGAATATTTACGAAAGGATATTAAAACTACTCTCTTTCCTTTTCCTCAGCACAGCACAGCTCTGGTGAAGTATTAAAGTAAAAAAGACAAAAGAAGAAGAAAAAAATAAGCTTAAAGAGCTCGGCAGTTGAATAAAATGTTTTCATTCTATTGAGTAATAAAGCTTCTTGCTTGCTGAGCTATTATGAATTATTGCCGTTGCGTTATTGTTTAAAAAGTAAAAGAAAAGTAAGTTGAAGAAGAAATGGAATGGATTCAATTTCTTTGAGGATTGAACAAGAGAAGGAAATGAAAGAGTTTTCGTTCCTGTTTGTTTGTTTGTCTGTGATTTAATATTAAAAAATATTAAAGTGATTTTGAAATAAATGGTGATGACGATGTTGGAATGCTATTCTGTGATGATTAATAGAAAACAAGCGCATTAAAATTGAAATACGTAATATCCAAGCGGTTTACCGTTTACCTATTCATAAAGAAGAATAAAAAAGTCATTTACAATTTTACAAATAAAAATTTGATTTTTACTTATCCATAAGACACAATACGAAGTAAGAAAGAAAGAAAGAAAGAAAGAAAGAAAGAAAGAAAGAATTTTTTATTAAAATAAAAATGTGTTAAGCAGAAGCAGAAAAAGATAAGAGGAAGATGAGAATAATTCAATGCCAGAACAAAACAAAATCCTGTGCCAACAACTCAACAACATAACATAACGCAAAAATATAAAACTTCTATTTTCAAACATGAAAGATTAAAATGAAAAGGATTAGGAAAGGTTTTGTGAGCAAATAATCGTAGTAAGACGAGAGAGAAACTGTTGTTTCAAATTAACCGTGAATTGTGTGAAACAGGTTCATGAACAGTTTTTTATTTTACTAAACTCTCTCGGAATTATATTGGATTGGATTGGATGGATGAACGAACGAACGTTTGTTTGCCAAGCTAAGCCGCGCCAAAAGATCCCATACGTCAACGCCACAGCATAACCGTCGTTGTTTCCTCGTTCTCGGCTCTATAGTATAAACCATTAAGACTATTTTATTACGCCCACCTGTCCCAAGACGTTTATCATCTGGACTTTGTGCAGAAGGAAATTTACTATTAAACATGAAATGTTAATAATAATAATGTTTTATTAATAATTCATTTTTTTGCTACTATTATTATTATTAATGAAGAAGAGAAGAAGAAGAAAAATGTTGTTGGTTTTTTTTGCTCGTTGCTCGTTTCCTATTAACAATGCAATGAGAAGGAACAAAATAATTTAAGTGAGTGAGTGAGAAGAAGTTCTTCGTAAGCCAAGAAGAAGACTGTTCCTTATTCTTGTTTATTATAAGAACATAAAAATATTTTTGGCTCCTTAGCAAGAGAACAAGCACATACTAGACTGTAAGTAATAATAATAGTGCTACTTAATAAAAACTGCAGCCGCTGCTGTTTTGTCGTCGTCATTGCAAATGTATTTAATTTGTGAAATTAAATAATTTCGTGGTAAGCCGAAAAGCCAAAGAAACCAAGCCAAGCCAAGCTTTTGCGGTGTTGTTGTTGGTGAGACGAGAGTTAAGTCAGCAAAAGCCAGAGCAGCAGTAGCAGCTACTACAAACCGCATCATCACATCTTTTCAAATCTTTTCCTTTCATCTCTTAAAAAATACAGCCATACAGCTACGATGCGATACAAATAAAATGTCTCCGGCTCATTTTCATTTGGGATTGCTGGTCGATGATGCTCATCCTCGTTGTCCATCATCATCATTTTCGTTATCATCATTACTTATTATCCTCTTCTGATACAAGTAAAAAATAAAATCCTTTCCGCTGGCAGCAAGCCGACGTTGGGAAGAAAAACGCAGTGTGAAAAAATGATTAATAATAAAAATTATTATTATGCCTGCGACGACACCCACCCCGTAAAAACAAAAAAAAGTGAAGTGATCTCTTCTTTGTATAGTATAATTAATTACCTGCTACACCACGACACGACCAACAGAAGACTACAACACATTTAATTACGAAGTTGAAGTCCTTTCTACTCTACTTTTTGTAATCCTCTTCCGGTCCAAAGTACTTTAATGGCAATGGCACAAATAAAGCTGCTGATTTCACAGAAAAAATACTAACTGAAGTACTCAAACATGGATTTTTATGTTGTGACTGACGAGTGGCTGTGACTTCGTTTGTTGTTGTTTATTTATGTATCTCTCCGAGAAATATCAACAACACAAAAAGAACCAGCAACAAATCATCATCATAAACAGCATCATCAACTTTGTCAAAATGAGTCAAACCAAAGCAAATTTGCCTTCGTCGGATTCTCCTTCCCCCGAGAAGGACCTTACCATTGCGAAGGCCGCGTTTTTGATGCTCAGAGTACGCAAAGTACTCAAAAAGAAAGTTCAAAAGAGGAAAGAGGAACGGGAGAGGAAAGCCTCGTAAGTCATTTCCATTTTCTTTTTGTATTTTTCTTGTAAAAAAAGCAAAAGAAGCAGGAAAAAAGCAATTCTGTAAGAAAAAAGTTTTTGCATTTGTCAGCATTGTTTGAAAGAAAATGATACCCATCCACACCACACAACAAAAAAATCCAGGAAAAAATGAGGAAATAGAATCTACCTAATCTAAATATTATACTTCTTCGTACTTTTTTAAGGAGCTCTTCTTTTTGCTGTAAAAAGTAAACTAGAAGAAAGAATTTTAATCCTGTCTCGCTACAGCATACTCGCTAAGGAAAGGAAATATCATCATTATCATTTTTATTATGAGAGGAAGAAAATAATGTCCAAACTTTTAGTTCATTATTCATAATAATAACATAGTTTTCTGTTCTGTTTCTGTTCATCATCACTTCTCCACTCCAACTTTTTATTGCCTGTTTCGTTCTTCCTTCAGCATATTTCCGGAATTATTATTTTTTTTGTATTAATGCTGTGCGTAGAAAAAATGAAGAATGGTGCGATACGATGATAATAATTTTTATATTATGCTAAGGTTTTTTATTATGTTCGAGATCTTGATTACGTTCTGTTCTGTTATTTAGGGTTTCACCACGACCCTCCATTGCTCCATTGGATCCATCATGCGAGAGCTTGGCAAGTTCTCCCGAGAAGCCAATCCGTAAGTTTAATCCGAGACGGCTGATTCGGTCGAGAACTATGCCGGCAATTTTAGAACCGAAGGCAAACAATGACACTCCTAGAAGACATTCTCATCAGCATTGCCAGAGAGGTGAGGAAATCGTTCGTTGCAATACGTTTTATTGCTCTGAATTAATTTGTTAAAAACATTTAATTGATGTTATTTTCTGGATTATGATTAGTTAAAAATAATAATTTATTCTTAAAAATACTGCTTATCAGTTTGAACTTTTAACTCTATCTCGAGAGTCAAGTACATTTTTACTTCTTATTATCGCAAACAAATTTTCACCTATTTTTAACAATGCTTTTTTTTACAAAAGAAGATAAGTTTTGGTGCGACAGTTGGTAAGAAATTGAAAAAATAAAGATTTTAAAAATCTTTTTCTACTTGACACTCACAAAAACCATAAATCATGTACGTGCACGCACACCGATGTGTGTGCTTTTACTTTGTCTCGCATCGAAGTCAGTGCAGTGCTCGCTCGTTCTTTCACTCAATCACATCACATACATCAGCAGATCAGATGCAAGCAGCCTGTTACGTAAGAACGTGACGTTACCAGATTCTTCCGGTTTACTTTTACTTTTAGGCTAAACGATAGATTGTATAAAATTGTAGGTAATCGGACAAAAACAGTTTTTCAATCTGTTTAAGTAAATTTCTTGTTTTAGTTTAGTCTGCCACTTTTGTCAATCAACTTCTCCAGCTAACAATAAGAGTTCTGGTGATAATCACGAGAAAACCGTATCGCAGTAGCGATGTGATATTTGAGTGAGTGAAAGTCTTTAAAAAGCCAATCAAAGCCGACTTAAACGATGCCAATCACCTTCTCTCAAGTTAAAGCTATGTTCAAGCAAGGAACAGTGTTTCAACAGAAACTGCAGCAAAAGTGGCAGCATAGCAGCAGCGCATCGGGATTTATCTGGATTTTTTCTCTTACAAATGTACCAGAAGAACAATGACAAGACATATGAGGGAACTAACTCTGTCTTTCCGTTTTCTTAAGGAAAAATGGAAGAAAATCGAATGCCAATTTTCTTCCAGAATCACACACATCAATCTCTATGCAAAAATTCTGTAGAAAAAGAGGAAGTAGATAGAAAAGCAAAGGAAATTGAGAAACTGTTTCTTTCACATTCACATTTGATACATGAGAGGGAGAAATGAAAGAGAGAAAAAGTTGAAAAGGAAAAAACATTTTCACTTCTGCATTCTATCTCTTCTCTGTTTTCTTAAGAAGAAGGAGAAGATAGATGATAGGCAGGATTAGGGAAGTACGTATTACAATTTGTTATTGGAAAACAATAAATGAATTAGGAAATGGGAAGGGAAGGGAAGTGAAGAGAAATTCTATGAAAAGGCTCTTCTTCCTTTCTGGAGACAGTTAAAAAGAGGAAGAGGAGGGAATACTTACGTACGTTCTGTTAGTACGTTACGTTCCTGTTTTGCTTTCCTTGCCTTCTGTGTATTCTCAATTTTATTCAGAAAGAGATAGTGAGAGAAAGAAATAATTTGAATAGAAGAGAGAGAGAGAGGAGAATGAATGAATGAATAAAAAAGGATGGAACTGAACAGACTAAATTTCCTCGAGAAAGAGAGAAACGAATCCAAAATGTAAAAGAAAAAGAAGAGGAAGAAGGAGAAAGTCAGTTACCAGTTACCATATCATGTATACTTCATGCACGCTATGCCTATTTCGTGTTCGAGCCTGTTAAGTTGGGAATTGTGTGGTGGTGTTTGAATTTTTGTAGAACAAGCGATGATGATGATGATGATGATAGGAAAAAGGTATGTTTAAAGGAGGTATGGAAAATAGAGCCCTCGCTTTTCTTATTCTCTCTCACTTGCCCCAATAAATAAAACATTTCCTATTTTTCTTTTCGGTGGGAGAAAATATAAGGTACTTCTTTCACTACCATTGCACTGCTGTTGACGTTGAGCCAGTTTTTTTTCAGCCGCGTGGAAGAAAGAGGAGAAGGAGGGTTGCTTGCTTGCTTTAAGTGAAATGTGACAAGTCTGTAATATTATCATCGGCCTACCCACCCACTTCCTGTGAAAAAGAAACTAAGAAAGGAGCTACATGAAAAATTGAGAGATTCGGGGGAAAATGTTTTTATGTTGACACCTTCTATCAGGCTGTTAGTAGAATTCGATGATATTTACATAGACTCAGACTCAGGATAATATGACCAATTTTATCTCTTCTTTTATTGTTATAAAGGAATTAGGGAAATTATATTGTGTCGTTACATAAAGTGAGTAAGCCAATTAGAATTAGAAACAAAATTCTCAATAAACACAAAAATTAAATAAGATTATTTCAACGCTTCCATGTATTTTGATACAAATAGTAGCAACTAATTCTAATACAGATCTGTTCCACATTGCATTGATCAGAAGAGATGCATTAATTACAAGTTTACATCCGGTAATTTACTAGCTGTTGTTGACGATCATTTTAATAATATTTCGTTCTTTTCTTAAAATTTACCGTTGATTAAACAATTTATAGTAATCAATTAAATTTGACTGTGAGTTAGTTAAGGGAAGCAGAAAACCAGACTTCCAGTTGAAATGATAGCTACATGTACTTTGAAATTTTAAGTGGTCTAATTTTCTATGCCAGCTTACTCGTCTTTTTCTCTATTTCTTCAAGAACATCTTTCAATAATAAGCCTTTCATTAGTATTATTGCATTACGACACACACGACAGACAACTATCTTTACATTATAATATATAAAATAAATGTATTCTTCTCAAATTATACAATATCCTTTTAAATAGCTTCCTTATTTTTGCACGGTGTGATGAAGCAGAACGAAACGAACATTTGAACAAGCAACCAACCACGGTTCCTTCTATCCATGCATCATTCATCCCACTTTCTTTTCTCGAACCAAAAATATATCTTTTCATCCTTTTCGTTTTCCTCCAATTTCTTTCTTATTTTTCCTTCTGAAATTGTACTCATTCAACCAGCCATTGATTTTCTTCTTCCTTTTCTTCTTCTCCTTTTTAACAAGTAAAATGTGCATAGCTAAAGCAAAAGCGTAAAAGACTAACGGCTTTTATAGTAATAGCGTTCAGGAAAGAGAGAAGAGGAGACGACGACGTCGACGACAACAGCAGTGATGATAGTGTAAGGTATTTTGGGCAGTAGAAAGTAGTCGAGCAATCATTTCATATCGATTATCTGCTCTCTCTCTCTTTCTTTCTCGCACTGTCCTTTTCTCTTTTTCGTTTCTTCTTTTTCTTCTTCTTCTTCCCAGAAAAAACATCCAAGAACAGAACAGACAGAATAGAAGAAGAGAACATGAACCTAGAAAAGTCAGGTGAATCGTCATCGTCGTATAAAATAATAGCTTCATCCCGTCATTATCGTCATTAGCGGAAGAAGGAATCGAATAAGCTCAAGCGACTCTTCTAGACTTAAAAGAAAATAGTCATGCTAGTAAAAATAGACAGCTAGAAAATCCATATCGTCCCTTGTCGCTTATGGAAAGGTAAAAGGTTTAATATATAGGGAATGAATAAAAATGAAGGGTGAACAAAAAAATAAACGCTGCTGCTAGCTACCACCGCGCACCGCTGCTGCCGATCGAATTGACTAATGTCACTAACTGTTCAAAACCTTTCACCAATCTACCAGCCCATCATCATCCTCATCGTCGTCATTATGATCGCATAGTTCACCTCATTCTAGGCTTTTTTCAAATAAATACTAGATAGGTAGCTTCTTGTCTGTTTTTAGTTTTTTGGAGGTTTTTTTCCTCGTTGAATACTCTACTAATTAAGAGCTTTTGGCTTTCGTAGTTGGAACGGCTGAAATAGTTGAAGAGGGTATTTACGATTACGAAATCGGAGAGAAGCTTTGCGTTTGGAAAATTTTGGATTTTGGAATTAGTAACTTACTTATCCATATTATATGGGTAATGCTCATTTAGCGCATTAGAGTTGCTAATTGATTGGTAAGCACTAAAATTAGTAAATTCTTGGTATATAAGCTCATCGTTCAGCAGCTAATTGAGCTACTTGTTTAGTTAGCTTAATATGCTAAATAGTAATTAGCGGCTCTTGTTTAATTGATTCATTTGAATCGCGGTATTTTAAATTCAGTTGCGGTATTTTTCAACACAAGAATTTCCAATGCCTGCGAAATAAAATAGAATTTTTTGGTGAGATTAGAATAGTTGTGTATGATGGAATTTATGATTAATTAATGAATAATATATCGAAAGTTTTATGAAATTCGTTAATTTTCTTTTTGATGTTTTGGATGCAAATAAAAATTATAATTATTCTTATGTATGCAAATAATTATTTTTCTGCATCTGATCATGCACAGTAGCATACGTACTATAGAGTAAAAATTTACATTTTAATCATTTACAAGTTTAAACATTTTTCCGTAGATGATGCGGGTAAGAACATTAA
>JAHZNJ010002441.1:0-12575 GCA_027744475.1 Lepidocyrtus cf. sotoi NNG-2020
ACAGAAAATAAAAATTACAGCCCATGTAATGATAATAATGGCCGATGCCATAATGAGAAATGATCAGAATCTAGATTTTTGATATTATTACATACTAGCACTTTTGCAAAAACATTTTTTAAAAAAAACATTCCTCAAAGTAATAAAACGTCAATAAATCTGCACTTTCATCTAACACATCATCAGAAGTAGCAGCAAGTAGCATCTAAGGAGTATAAAATCCTTTTTACACCCAATTTTTTTTAATTGGGCAAGCATTGTAGTAGTATAAAGTAAAGTAAGCAGTTTCAGCAAATGTTTTTTGTGTTGATTTTAAGACTAATGAGATTTTTCAATTCGCAAACAGAATTGATAATCATCTTCAGTAAAAAAACATTTGAGTAAGCAAAAAAACATTTCTATATAAATGTTAATAATTGCTTAAACCTGCACATGCAGCTAATTTTTTCCCGTTCAAAGAACTTGTTGCACATATGATGCCATCGGACTCCGGTATGACTATCTGAAAAACGTAATAAAAGATTGATGAAATGCGCATGCAAGATGTCCTCCACTTTTACTATCATCTCATCATCAAAACATTTTGCGCAGCCGGTCATTGATATCCTTGATGAAAGCGTCAAACGTCTGACAAATTTTCACAGCAGCATGTGATTTGGTGACTCATTTCTCATTTTCTGTGGAGGATGGAGGAAGTACCTTCCACGTATTGATTTGACGAAGGTGATGATGACCGACCATTGTAAATAGTAATGTAAAGCTGAAAACGTTTCTCTTCTACACAAAATCTAAGAAATACCTGTCTGGTGACTGTAGTAAAATAACTTTGGCTGGGCTCCGGTTCGGCTTGGCCTGGCCTATACAATAAAATAAAGCAGGCGTGACAGATAATAAGTAGTGGTCTTAATGGTTTATGAAGTTGTCAACCATTTCGTTGTAATTTTTCCTAAACTGGGAAATGAATCGTGAGCATTTCAACATTTTAAGGTAGAAATGAATATTTTGAAAGGATAAACGAAAAATTCTAAGCAAAATACAATTGTTTATTCTCCAATAGACTTCTCATAAAACAAAGGATTTTATTCTGTCCATTTCATATCGACAGCAGCAGCACACGCACACACCTTCAATAAGTCCAAGTTCTCCAAAATCCATTACAATAAATTAAACTACGATTTCATTCATACATTTTGGGGGTACGCGGATGCAGATGCGCAGCGCAACCAACCCATTTTAATACTCCAAAAATCACAAGAAGAAACATAATTAAGACGTAAATTTATGCATTCCATCATGTAAGTTATGCGATTGGTGGGTGATACTCCTGTCAAGGTTTGTATGGAGCCTGTTCCTTTCACTTATTGAAATTTCATGTCGGTACGTGTGAGGTGATCGAATAATGTGTGGACGTGAACGAGTGTACCTGAAGAAAACAACTCTTTAAACAAAGAGTTTATCTCTCCATTGAAAAAATAAAACGTTTGTTTCATCCTTTAAGCTTTTACGTGACCATTAAGTAGTACATAGAAAAATGTTAATTTTTTCTTGCTGTCTGTGTCTGCTGCTGTTGTAAAATGTTGGGACGTGCGAGCATTTACCGCGTCCAGCGAATTCTCAAAAGGCAAACTTGCTGTTGCATTTTGTGCTGAAAACAATTTGTGCTGGATGGAAAAGAAGAGCTTGCGGCCGGTCACTTCTTGGGTCACATTCACATTCTGCTATCATCACATTACATTCATTCCACAGTAATATATAAGCATTCACTGATAATATTTAATGATACGAACAAAAATGCAAGCAACTCAACGTTTTAAAAAAAAAAGATTATACAGTGATGCAATCTACCGTCAACGCCAAGTCATTTCAATTAAGCTAATATTTCTTTTCAGCTTTTCAACTTTCATCAAATTATTTACTTAAAAAGAAGAAGAAACCAATCAAAAACAATTATTCGTTTTTAAGCAAACAGGAAAACAGCAGCAGCAGCAGCAAACGCTCAATATTTACGATGTAGCGATAGCAAGTTGGCGTGTAAAATAAAGATCCAAAGATAAGCTCAAACGATTTGGTAAACTTTTGGTAAACAATCAATTTTTCCTTTTCCCCTCTACGAAGCAAAGTTAGTAGCAAAAATGTACCATTTAGAGCCTTAGGAAATTCGAAATTTTAAATTGGTCATGGATGATGAATCTACAACTGAAAAGCAAAATAAAATGAACAATACTTTTACAGATAATATGTTGTTCAGGACGCAATATTTTAAAGGAAACAGTCAGATTTTCAATAGACAAAGAAAAAATTCAGAAGAGCGTGCTATTAAGTACGTGTTAGGTTGGGGCTTACTGCTACATTTATCTGTTCTGCTTTCTTTTCTCTTCTCTTAACTTGCCCCTTGGTTGGATCGTTGTTGTTGGAGTTGGAGTGAATCACGCCATTTCACCCTGCTGCTTGTTCTTGGTGAAAAAAATGTTACAAGAAAATAGTATTTTTTCGGTAGATCACTTTTATGAAAAAATCATTAAGAGAGGCATAATAATAAGTACAGATGAACTTTTCGAGTAACCTTCCGGCATGAATATAATATTGCTTATGTGGATGTACTACAATAATAATTCAGGTGCTTATAATCATAACCATTATCATTATGACGATGACGATTAGGAGTGAAAATTATGTCTACCTGTCCATATACTCCTATTTGTAGTCAGTAAAAGCAGCAGCAGCGGGCAGGGCACTTGCACTGCACTGCCCGCTGCATTTTTTATTATTACGCTCTGAAAGCAACGATAAGTGGAATGCTAATGTGGTGTTAGTTAAGAGCAAAGAGGAGGTAATAATCGTAAAATACATTACGTGAAATTTTATGTATGTATTCAAATTAAGGCAATAATATAATTACCAACCATGCAGCAGCAGCAACAGAATAGCAAGATCAAAATCATCATCATTCTATCGCATCCGAACACCAACGGAAGCGAAATAAATGATACGCTTGAGCTAAACCAAAAAATTCTTTCCCCCATATCATATCGTTCGTCCTCTCTTTTGTGTCATTTTACCCCAAATTAAACTGCTCTCTTCTTTTCTCAACGTTGTTCCTCTCGTCGGCGCTACGATGCTCACCTTAAATTCAGCGTAAACGAACTTTCTTCACGTGTTGGTTGCATTGCATTGCATTGAATTGTTTGTGAACCTTTGCTTCACAACACAAAAGGGTTCGTTACTGTTTTCCTTAGCGTGCCCCAGCAAGAAACTGTTCGTGAGGACAATGGAGCTCGTGGCGTGTCATGTCATCCCATTCGTATAATTTCACACAATCATCCTAAAATTAGCAGGATGATTCTAAAATATGACAAAACGACGACGCGACGGTGATGCTGCTGATGTGATGATACAGTAAAAAGTAGAAAGAAACTCTTCCCGATTTCCATTTAAATTATTGTTCCCATTGTATTTTTATAGTGGTGTGGTGCATAGCGAATCAGGTTCATTTATCAAAAAATGATAAAATTTTAAATTATGCTTTTCTTTTGAAAGAAGTACACAAAAAAGATGGAATCTTCGACTTTTATTTTATCATCATCGCATGTTGATGATATATTTTCCGTTATTATAGGACAAAGCAGTGAGCAGCAGTAATGTAATGCCATGCTTGCAATATCAAATTTGCTTTCTAGTACAAGATTTTCTACTTCTAATGCACATGTACATTTCAAATTTTATCGTTTTTGATGTCGTATTTCTTCTGAAACAGAAGAAAATCTCGGGCGATCTCCTTGAAAGTCACAAAAAAAACAAAGAAAATGTGTCTTCTTCTTTTGGGTTCAAATAGAGAAAAAGAGGTCCTCTTCTCTTTTTGGCTCTTGTCCTGTCCCAGAAAGAAAAACGTTCCTGTTTTTGCCTCCTACTGTTGTTGTTTGCGGACCTTATGTACCCCAAACCTCTTGACGTTGCGGCGTTCCGTTGTTGTTGTTGCTGCTGGTAAGGTAAGTACGGTGATCTTATGAAGATAATGCGGTTCTCCACATTTGTGAAATGATATTTGTTGGTGCTGCTGCTGTTGGGGTTGTTGATGGCATGGCACAGGCACAACGTATCCCATCGCATCACATGACATAATAATGCATTCTTGTAAATCTTTGCTAGAAATCTAGAAAGAAAGAAAGAACAACATGTTTTTTGGAATACCTAAGGAAACATCATCATCATCCGCATCTCATCTCATCTAAAGCATCCCATCCATCCATCCATCCATAGAATGAGAGTAAATGCTCTGTAAAAAATATGGTTTTTTTACTCGGCACTCTCCTTCATGACTCTTTAAGAGAAAAAACAAGTACCTTCATTTCACTTCACTCTTACATTCCTCACAAGTGATATATTATTCTTTGTTGTTAAGGTACATGATAATGATAACATGATTCTCTCACTCACCACCACCACCACCAAATCCCTCAACAAGTAATTTTTAACCTTTACTCATCATCGTTTCCCTTAACTCTCTCTCGCTACGAGTACAAGACCGTCATCGTTATCATTTTCCGTCCAAAAAGTAGTCTTCCATTTATTACGTTGACGAGGATTGCGGATTTTTCATTCGATGCGGGAACCCACACCGAATCGCTCTGCTTTCGCTATTTTTTATCACCCAGCGTCATCAACAATATCATCATCAGAAGACATCATCACTTCAGCTTCAGCTGTGATTAAATAGTTGCATGAAAAATGAAAACAAGTAAAGCAGAAGTGGAGTTGAGAGAGAGAGAGAGAAAGGAAAAAAATAAAAATCAACATGGGTAAAAACCGACCGACATCAACATCAGCTCATCATCTTTATCAGTTTAGCTAGCCAACAACTTTACAAGTCTTTACGTACTTAACATACTTAACCTCACTCCCTCGACTTCTCCTTATCTCAAAAGGAAATCTTTCGCTTTAATGTTCTGTGGAGTATGCGGACACAGGATTGTTCTTCGGTGGTGGAATTCATCAGCTTGTAAAAAATTGTAAAATTATACTTGGAACTGAATCCTATAAGCAAACTTGAGAAAAAAACATGAAGGATTATTATTTTTTATTATTTTACATAAATATCGAGTCAGGAGAGGACCTGACACGAGCCATTTCCTGAAACTAGTACGTAGGTATGTACTTTTAACTCTTTCCTCAAGCTTTTGTAGCAAAGCCGTGCTATGTAATGTACCTAAAACAAAACTGAAAGAATAAAGATGATGAATTTAAGTAAGGAGGTACATATTATTATTATTCTTATTATTACAAACACGCTGCTGCTCTTCTTATGCCTAATTTATATATCGACTGCAAGTGTGAATGGATTAATGTGCTCATAATTCTACAGTTATTGCTTTTTTTCTTACAAACACGATATTCTGTTGTGGGTATTATGCATGAAGGCCTGTGACTTAATGTGACTGATTCTTATTTGGCTCAGATTGTGAACCAAATTAAGTAGTACATTTACTAAAAATGAATCATCTTTTTTTCTCAACAATAAACAACTCGTGTAAGTAATCATCACCCCATTTTGCTAGCAATATTGCAATAGGATTCGAACGGAGTAATTTTGGGATTTTGTTTCACTCATTTTACTTGGCATTTATTCAGAGGAACAGAACAAAGCTTGAACTCATCTACTTACTCCATTCCATTCCAAAGTCAAATCAGTCAATAATACAAACACAGAACAGCTAATAATCATACAAACTCATTGTGTTTCCCTAAAAGCTCATCATCAGCACTTATTCAAATCAATGCACTGACATGTTCCCCTACAACAACAAATACATAATATTATTCTCATTGGTAATTTTAGTAGACAAGGAGAAGTAAACATGTCATAAAAATTGAGGGATCAACAGAACAGAAATGAGCTTGTATGTATTATGTAATAATAATAACAAAATTTTTGCATTCGAAATGTGAGTGAATTATTCTGATGACCGTGATGTGATGTGATGAAATGATTGAAGTTGGGGTTGTTTGAAACAAGTAAAAAGCAATGGATGAAATAACTAACTATAAACAATGATTGTACAAAATGACGTTCTATTCGAATCCCTACAAACAGTGTATGCTAAAAATGAGGTGATAATTTCACTTTGTTTTTCTGCATTTATTTGGTCATGATAAAATTTAGAGAGGAAAATATTCTATGTTCTATGAGATGATATTTTAAAATGTGCAAAGATATAATACAAAAGCATGACATGTAGTAAACATTTGTTTTATTAAAAACTATAATGTATGGACTATGGACTTTTTCTATCATTACTATTGTATGAATTCCAAAAAGTGTATTATTTTTACAAATGCCAATTGTACTAATACACACCCATTCTAAATTCTAAACCCTTTTTGTCCTGCACTAGTAGTAGTAATAGTAGCTCCTTGTTTTAGTATTTAGTTGTTTTTCTAATCTGATTCTGCAACCTATTCATATGGATATTGACAGTTTTTTGCCCCAAGCCTTACTTTATTACCGGGAACAAAAGATAATAGATTTCCATTCCATTGCCATTTCATTTAATTTTGCCATTCAAAACTTCATTGTGTGGTATGATGTTGGTAGCTCATCCGCAAATATCTATATTGAATTGAAATGTGTGCAAATCTAGAACAAAAGAGTTTTTCCGTTTGAGTTTGTGTGCTGTTGCTGTTGTGTGTGTAAAAACAAATAAATAATAATAATCTCCACCATTTTTTCACTAACTCAAGCTGGAAAAGTTGGAGCACATCAATTACCGCATTTTTCAAAAAAGCAGACAGAGATAGATTGCTAAAGCTAATCAGGTTTCTGTTCTAAACTTTTCTACCATATAATTTTTTGGCGAGAGAAAAAAGGAGCTCTAGCTTTACACAATCTGTCCAAAAAATCTCTGTCTGAATTGAATAACATTTTATTTATGTATTTTGCTATTATTATTATTACTATTACGATTTATTTATTTATTATGATAAAAGGGTACATCATACATAACGATAACGCTATTATATTATATTGTATCTCTGCTCTGCAAAATGTGCTGTACGTGACCCGCCTCCACCAAACCAACCACACCACCGGCACCTCCTTTCCAGATACGCACAACTGCTGTATAATACCTACAATAAAACGACTACTGATAAGTCTTTTTTAGCTATGAATGGCTCGTTTATTCGCTATCATTATTATTATAACTCTCTAACCCATGTTGATCTATTGTTGTTGAACTTCTCTTTTTTTTGGTACATGTAAACTGCTAATCCACTACCAGTAAAAATTATTTATTACGAAAATGATTACACTTGAACGAGTAAAGTGCTTGCTTACAACTCATTGTTCCAAACACAAAAAAATGTTTTGCAAACAGGGATAACGAACAGACATCGATCCAAAGAGGATTTATTTATGTCCTGTGATTATTTATTTGTTCTTTTGAACCCTGGCACAAAACACAAAAAGCTTTCGCTAGATTAAGTTTGAGTTGGATTTGAATGCTATGCTATGATGCAATAGATTTCAGGAACACAATAGTTTTGTATAAGTCTATTATACAAAATTGTAGGCCCATATTATAATCACACAACAACTAAACAAGGTTCTCCTCTTCTCTCGTTTGTCTCCGTTTTATTCAACAAAATTGCACGGATATGAATTATTTAAAATATCATAATCATCATAATCATTAGAAGTAGAATTGTTCTTTTCCAAATGACTCTCTAGTCTAGTTGAACTAACTAGAGAACAAGAACAAATTGCAATCGTTTTCACCGCATCAGTACCACCACTTCATCCATTCCGGTTACTTACTACTACAAGACCGAATTGATTCATATTCATATTCACATTCATACAACAAGAGAAAATTACAGGGTAAAATAATATAATACAATGGTGACGTGACATCGATGATCATCAACGTGGTGGTGGTACTGATGGTAGTGCTGATTAGTAGGAAAGGAAAGAAGAGAAAATTTTTATGCAATGTTTTTGTTGTTTTATTACTATTTACGATAACATTCCAATTGCTGGTAGGTGTAGGTAGTAGAATCAGAATGAGAAGAGCAAAAGCAAGCATGCGTGTTATCAGCACCAGCATCATTATCACCGCCACCACCACCACCATAGCAGAATTAGAGGAGGCGAGGAGCGAATGGGTGAAGGGTGTGGAGTTTCGAAGTTTCAACTCGGTGAGTGACTACATATTATGAACTTCAAAGTTAATATCAGCTCAGCGCAGCTCACCTCACACACAAAAAAACTGATAAAAGGAGATGCTTTAGTTTTTTGAGTGACAACAGGAAATTAAAGAAAATAAAATTTCTGTATAAATACAGCTGAGGATTTTTATTCTATGTACATAGGTAGTTAGCCACATGAAAAAGTAGGTGGTTTGGTAGGCACTGCAAAAGCATTCATGACTGAACTGAACTGAAAGATTTTTTTGTTGTGGAAAGTCGAAAATGAAGCGCAGAGGGGGAACGGAGGAATATTATATGGTAATCTAAGTAATCTTATTATAAGAAAAGAATGTTGGAGGGATTATTTTATAAATATTAATTTGTTGCTGCTGTCGGTAGGTCGTTGAACATTTCTTTAATTTATCAAATCGTGTAATAAGTTTCATAATTTACATTTTACAACATACAAATTTCGTAATAAAGAATAATATTTTTATCTTTTGAGATTCGGGGTGGGATGCCGCTCAGGTTGGTGGTAAAAAATTGTGAAAGAAAAATGAAATGATATGTATGATACAAACAGGATGATATGATATGATGATGATTATGACCTTTCTCCACTTGCTCTTAAAAATTTCATACTTAAGAAAAGATCAAGTACAAACAAGCTAAAAACATAATCCTCAGCTAAGCTCAGTTAAGCTTTACGGAATGAGTGGCTTTTACGAGCTTTAATAATTTAATAATAATAATAATACTAACGACTTATGAGGAACTGTTTTTATGTATTAAGCAGCAGTTTTGATTAAGGATTAGTCACAATCTCTACTCACAATAATCAGAAATCCTATCCAGAGTCGAAACGTTGCAAAGCAAATATCTCATGCAAAGATTTCGACTTTCCGACTACTGCGGATATGCTTGTATGTATCAAAATTCTGTTTTATGCAGGATATCATTGCGATTGTGATGATGACTAAATGTCTGTCTCTGTGCGGCGATATTCCTGAAACAAACATTTTCCAATTCCAATAAAAACTTCTCAGTTGATGCTTCTTGTCATCATCAATTTGTAAATTTTAAGAAGTGAAGAACTATTCAGAATGCCAGAAATGAAATTTACGCTTACGTATTTACTTTACAATGCAAGCGTACCCCCGGCGGTCTGCTGATTGTCACCATAAATAGGCAATTAATCAGCTCAGCATGGCATTTTAAAATTTATTGAGTAGAAAACCTCTTCATCTTTATTAAATGCGATGCGGAGCGGAATGCGGATTCGAATTTGTTAACACGTTTAAAAGCGTAAAATGCTACGACCGCAGCAGCTTACAAGAATTGAAGAAGAAGAATTACATCAACAAGACAAATTTTCTGCAAAGCAGGCAACCATCATTTTACTGGGAATCCATTCATTGAATTGGCGCCCACGCCATACCATACCACCATCGCAGAGATAAAAGGGTGCGATAGAAGCATCCACCAGAAATCTCTGAGAATAATGACTCTTCCTTTTTCGAAACAATTTGCCAAGCAGATATTGTTACCTCTAATTTTATGCACTGGCAAATCTTTTATTGTGTTGTTGTTGTTACTGTTGTGGTTTTTCTCTTTACACGAAAACAAGCGAACTCAACCGTTTTGTAGAAGAAAAAGAAGAAGGAAACGCATCCGCAGCAGCAGCAACAGCATTATCAAGTATCACACCTAAAAGCTACAAAACCGAAACTGTAATAAGCGATAATGATTATAATTGTTTTACGCTGCTCTAATAGTCATATGGATGCAATGCAATGTTTGCTAACACATCTCACATTAAATGCAGCTCAGAGACAATTTGTTTCTTTTCTTTTAATTTCGGCGGAAGCAAAAAGTCGAATTTTATTAGCTCAGATATATAACTACAGAAGAAGCTACAAACTGTGAAATCGTTGCAATGTCGTTGTGTCATGGCTTTCCACTGGTTTCATAACGATGCATGCGATGCGATGCAATGCGACTATGCGACGCAAACGTAAATCCTTCTCTGCTTCTGCACGGTTCATGAAATTTCGTGGAACTTATGACATCCTTGAAAAAATATTAATTATTTGCACACAAAAAAACGTCAACTCAGAGCGCAGAGACAGACAGATGCATTTGATACAAATAAGTAAGTAAATGGAGGAGGAAAATGATGATGTGACGGTGACGCGATGTGATGCAAAGCAACTATTTATTACTGCTTGACTTCTTGGGATTTGTCTGTTTCCACTTCCTTTTGCTTTTCCAATTCAATTTTTTAGCTGGAATAAGCTTATCCACGGTTCAAGGCAATTATTATATGGATTTATCAACTTTCAGAAGCGTGTTTTCTTATTTTAGCTCTTGCAAGAGCTACCTAACTTTGTGGATGGTTCGATAATGTGCAGACATGTAGGTTTGCAAACCAACATGAAATGAAATAGTTGTATCATCTGAGGTAGGAGCTGACAGACCCTGTGTGGCTTTCCCTCACCACCACCACCTCTACATCCATAAAATATAAACAAAGTTGAATAAAAAAACTACCTCTCACTATTAAATGATGACGATGATAAATATTTTACATATGCGTTTGATTAAAATAATGATTTTGTCCGTGTACGAGATTTTATTTTATGGAAACAAGTATTATATTATTATTATGGAATAATGTAGTTGCTTTACTTGCTCTTGTGATATGTACACGTTCTGACTGGATCATAATGATGATCTTGTTTTGTTTTTTTTATTTCATCAAAAAATTTAAACAAAGTTGTTACCTTTGCAGTACTTTCTTTTCAGTAAATCCTTTTGTTGTATGTGTCTGTTGATCTGTTGTGTGTGTGTGTGTGTGTGTGTGTGAAGAAATAATGTGTGACTTGATTTAAATCCAAGCATGTACAAAAGGGATTTATGAGTGTGTCTGAAACTACAACATGTACAAGACACTACCAAGCGTACGTGTATTTATATAATAATCGTGTATTTAAGTATTTTTATATTTATTGTAGTTGCGAAAATCATCTTGAAATTTTGCACTAGTATCAAAAGATCTAAATCAGCTAAATACCTGTGTGATAGCCACTGCCATAATATACAAGTCACTCACCACCACCATCATAGCTACAACTGACCACTACCTACCACCACCAACATTAATGCAACGTTATAAATCTTATCTCTATCGACCATGGTGGTAGTTCTCTTTATTTTTCCCTGTGGCTATATCACAATTTTTATCATAATTACAAGCTCGCATACACACACAATGCATTAGAAAAAGCACACAAGCAAATAATGCTTTTTATTTTATTTTTTTAATATACGAATAATAAAAGAGAAAGAAAAAGAAAGAAAAGAAAAAAACGAGGAGATGATAGTTGATAGTGTTGTGAAAATTTTCGGCTTAAATTGATAAGCATCTGCAATGCTGAATGTGAATATCCGCATTTATTTTGTGTAATTTC
Organism: Lepidocyrtus cf. sotoi NNG-2020; assembly: GCA_027744475.1. Lineage (NCBI taxonomy): Eukaryota > Metazoa > Arthropoda > Collembola > Entomobryomorpha > Entomobryidae > Lepidocyrtus > Lepidocyrtus cf. sotoi NNG-2020. Next base: position 11,652 of record JAHZNJ010002441.1, read on the forward strand.
CTAATGAGCGCGGAAAGTGCAAAAATCGTAAAGATAAATCACAAATTATATCCCAAGAAAAAGGAATTCGTGTACATGTTCACTTTGGCATTTACTTTCTACACATGCGCTGCATACTTAAGTAAATCGCTTGAATTTCCTGTGCAGCTGTAGTAGTAGCTGTAATGACCCATCATAAATAAACAATGGAAGAAGAAGAGCAAAGTAGCAGAGGGTAATTTTTCTTATATAAAATAATTTAATATGACATATTTCTTTTTTCTGTTGTGTCGTGCCGGTTGAAAAGTCATAAAATTTCATTTGGTACGTACAATAAGAAAGAGGAGGGGTAATAGCAGATTTGCAAGTTGCAATGCAACGTCTCTCATATCATCATCATAGAAATTATAAACAATGTGGATTGCTCATCATCATAATAATAATTTTATCATCATGATGAACATGCACATTGCATTGCAATGAAATGCACAAAAATACAATTTTATTGTTTAAAAAAGCAGACTGGTAGAGTTTCACGAGATACTGAAATGAGGATAATGTTTCTCATTTCAGTATCTCGAGTTTCATTACATTACATTACATAAAGTTCATTCCAGTTGACATTTTTCTACCCGCACTGCCACTACTCATCGCTACATTTTTTATTGTAATTATGCACGTGTGTGTGTCTGTCTGTGTGTGCTTTTATTATGACAGAAACAGTCTACTTCGTATTATCTGAGCGGGCTTTGTTTTGTCATATTACTGTCACTATATTTCTAAAAATGTTCCTTCTGTAAAAGTATAGTTAAAAAAAATGAATGCGCTCTGTTGACTGAAAGCAAAGAATTTATTTATATGTTTTTAAAATGATACGTGGAGAATGATGATGATAATGATGATATTGTAAAAATGATAGTGATGCTGTTGTTGATGATGATGCAA
>JAHZNJ010002442.1:0-31437 GCA_027744475.1 Lepidocyrtus cf. sotoi NNG-2020
AGAAGTAGAATTCCATCTAAAATGATACAAACCGTTATACGTGTAATCGCGTTTGTATACAAACAAAGCTAAAGCCAGTTTTATTTCTGTGCAGAGCAACCAGATTTATATTTCATACTAAAAATGTTTATTAGTGGAAGGAAATGGAAATGGAAGAAGAAGAGTTTCTAAAGGGGAGAAGCTTCTCTATCTAGTTTCAGAAAATCTTTCTTGTTTTCTTGTATTGTGCAGCATCATCATGCATGACAAAACTTGACTAGTTGGCACTTGCTTGCAACCGTTGGAGCAAATTTAAAGAAGGAAAAACAGTAACAGGGTTGTTTGTGTTGTTGTTGCTGCTGGGGCTTCTTCGAAGGAAGAGATGATAAAGATGACTTCCTTCACTTTGTCAACTCTGCAACTTTGTCATTCATCATCATCAAAACAGAAATTTTAAATCCAACTTGTACATGATAAGATGTTTGGAACAGGAAAGAAAGGGATGAAACAGAAGGTCGCCTTTTTGATAGATTGGTTTCTTTTTAGCTTTTCCCATTGCACTTTCTAAAAGTTATTTTCTCCTATTTATTTATTGAAAAGCAGAGTAGATGTTTTTAAAGCTTGTTTAAAAATAACAAATAAATTTCATTCGTTTGTAAAAATTCGCTGTCTTTGATTTTCTTTTAGAAATCGATAAAAGCAGAACTACAGCTTTATTTGTGCGGAAGCAAATACTATTTTCGCAATTTTAACATAATTTGATAAAATAATTTTGATTTAATTACTCATTGTAAAGGAGCTGTTTATCTGCGGTACGTATATTTTGTTTGTTCTTTTTGGTTTTTAATGTAAAATATAAAAGAAACCAGACATAATTTGTGAAAAAATTTAATCATGGTATGGATTATGGATATACTATGAATTCGTGATAACCACCTATATATTTGGGTTGGTTATCGCTCTAAAAATAAAAAAACAAAGTTTAACAAAAACTTGGCCTTAAACTAGAAGAAATAAAATGTTTTTGCTTTTGATAAATACGCTGTATCGACGATATATTTGTTTGCAACAGCAAGCAACATTGATGAACTTATTTGCACCTTTACCCCGAATGGTTTATCTTCCCTTTTTGAAGTAGTAGTCCCTCCCTATGCAGACAGAAAGGAAATAAACTTAATGTAGCGGAGTAGTTAGATTAAAATAACAATGCTAATACATATAATATTTTTCTCACTTTACATAATCTCTGCAAAAAATCTCATGTTCCTGATTTTTTTCTTTAAAAAGGAAAAATTGCATTATATTCACACGCAATAATAATAATATATACTTCGCGAGTTGCGTTATAAAGGCTTATTGTTAGTTCAACATGTAAACTATTTTGGCACTTCAACGACCGCATTTCACACCCATTTCTTCAACCATGGAATGAACTCGATAAATATATATTTGATGATTGTTCAACTTGTGTGTGATGTGATGTGATCAGATCATGACGATAATTGTGTAGAACAATAAAGGAAACCCAATAATTCCTTGAAGATATTTGAATGGCTAAAAATAAATAATTTTATTAGTGAAATGCATTATTTGCAGTTTATTTCAACTTTTTCGTAAAAAAAGTATTATTCTTTTAACTTAAGCAGGATTTTAATATAGCTAAAAAAGTTTTCAAGAAGCAACGCAAGAATCTCTTCATCCAACCGTGTTAAAGTGGCAGTAATTTTACTTCTCTCTGAGGTTTTACGTCCTCTTTCCTCTTCACAAACTTTAACTTTTAAGAAGAAGAGTTATGCTAAAGATTGTTCAGAAAAGTACTTGTATGATTATAATCATAAGATTAAAAAGAAGGTACCTTTATTTAAGCATTTCTATTTAGTTTCCCATCAACAACTTTTTTTTCTATTTACAATTGCTGTGAATTTTTAAAACCTGCTACATTGCTGTAGCTGTTCATGATTGATTTGTTTTATAAATTGTTATGTGAAAACAATAATATTATAATGGGAATGAAAAGTAGGACTGAAAGTGTCAACGACAGATCAAAAATATCTGTTTACTCAAAATTGCAATAAAAATAAGCTCATCATCATCATAATCATAACATTAACATTTTACTGGTTCTACCTCAATACTTACTACTCATGTGCAAAGTAATTGTTTTGTGGAAGAAATAAATGTGTAAAAATTACTTGTTATATATATTATGTGTGGTTTAGAGCGGGGCCTATGAACTCACTCGCATCCATCCAAAATCTGAACTCTTCTTCAATCACATTTTTTCTTACGAACTAAACACCACAAAAGTCACATCGTTTTTCACACAATATTGAAAATACATTTTAAATAAAGATTATTTATGATTTTTTACAAGTTTTCACGCTTAAACGCATTCTTTGTCATTTTTGTCGCTAAATATTTTCACAATTGCTTTAAAATATTAAATATATACAATAGCAAACAAAAAATCCACGAAAAACGAAATGTTATGTATAACGGAATACTTACTATTCAGGATTGTTTATATGCTAGCGTTGATTCACATTCACAACTTCAATTTCATTCCGAGCTTCCAAACTCCAAAGATATGATTCTTTTTATAATTAACCACCTTAAATTAAACAAAATAATATTCATTCGTTGCAGCAGCAACAACAACAAAAAATATAGTTTTTATCATTTCTTCTTAATCATTGTTTTTAGGGGTTTACTCTAAAACTTTTCACTGTGTATTAAGACTTCCAAATCTTTGAGAAATCTGTAAGCAAAATTCTAAAGCTAAGTACCTTAACAAGATTACATTTAAGCAATGATGTTTAGCAGTCTATCCATCTTCAAAGAAAGTACTTATTTCTTTTTTGTTTCATATTTATCTGTAATGTTGTTATGTAAATGATGGGGAAAGAGATAAAAAACTAAACAAAAACTGACGATGGCAGTAGTGGTTAGTGATAGGATCAAGACATCAAGATCAAGAAAAAGATGGTAATGTGGTGGCGTGCTACAGGAAGTTCGAGGTATATTCGTAAACAACTCTTTCCTTTAACCAAAGGAAAAAGATTTCACTGAAGATCTATCTCTTCATACCCCAATCTGATCATTGTCTTATTTATAAATTAAACGCAGCTTTTTCCTTTACAGTACATACCTGATAAGTACATTCATTCATCAAAAATAACCAACAAACCTGGATGGATGGAACGCACAGACAAAAAATAAAACTCTTTACTAGTTTATTTAGTCTTGTTGATATCTTACATTAGATTCGAGAAGAGCTGATTCTTAAAAGCAGGTTACGGTTGCTGAACATGACACCCTCACATTTCCCTAATATCGTTATAATGGCCACTTTTACAGAGAAAGAGAGTTTTTGTAAGCTTGCCGTTGTTAATTTGAGTCATGGTGAAGGAGGTAATGGTGGACCTTATCTATCTAACCTTTAGACCAAAAAATAGTGACCAAGATTTGAAATAAAAAATGTGTTCAAGTGCCAAAATTTATAGTTTTATGTTTGATATGATAATAATGAACAAGGCTTTGGAATAATAATAATAACAACAAAAATAATAATGACTTGTTTTTTCTGATCTTGATTTAATGGCTTTTGGAGGAAGAAGTGAGTCCAGGAGCAGAAGAACATTGCATAATTCTATTTTAATGTATGGGGCAGGTGGTCTCCTTTTAGAAATGAATCAAGTGACCAACAACGGAAAATTCATTCCTTCTTCAGGATACGATGTACCAGTATTTGATTCAAGCTACAAGATTCTTTCTCAAAAGAAAACAGATAAAAAATTGACTTTCAATCTTTTTCAAAGAATCATCAACTCAAATCATCCCCCTTAAACGAAGTTAATCTATAAAATAGAATTAAGGTGAGCATTAAGTTTAAATTTAATGCGAATCAGAAAAGCTCTACATGCCAAACATTGAATAAAGTAAACAGCAATACAAGTTAATTACAAGACAATTGAATAAATCAAAGCCAAAATATAAAATATGACGTTAATTACTCCAGAAAATTAATACGAGTTGGTTGATAAGGAAACGATAAATATTTACTATCGCAATTAAAGTTTAAGAGTTAATTAATTATAACTAAATAGAAAAATATTTTCCAGTGTAGAGTGCCCTTCCTCTTTTTCTTCAACGTATTTACTATTTATTGTTTATCTTTCCAGTTTTTAGTTTTATCTTGATACCAAACAGAGAATCCTTAAGGCATTTTACTTCAATTTCCGCTTTGGCTGGTGCTGGTTGGCTACAGCAATGATTAGTCAGATAGATCTCAACAAGTACATTCATTTAAATTATCATTTTTCTAGGATCACATTTATTTTTTTCTTGGCCATCATCATCATGCACAATACACAAAAATGGTAGATAGTAGATAGAGATATTTATCAAAACGGCAGACTATTGTTTTCTTGATGAAATGAAGAAATGGATTTTACATTTGGAAAAAGTCAAACAATCATTTTCCCTCATCAACCTCGTAAAATGTGTACCATTTCCTTTTGCTCGACAGCAAAATTGTATTCGCCATAATAATAAACATTGCTTAGCAGAAGCCATCCTTTCTCTTTCTGTTGTGTTTTCTTTTTCTTTGTTGCATCCAAATAAACTACCAACGATCTTTAAAAGAAATATTAGCATTTGAGCGTATCACCTCCTTGATCATCATCTCATCACTCACTCACTTTGCATTACGGAATAAAACACTGACGGACGAAGAAAAAAATAATAGGAGAAGAGAGAGAGAGAGAAAAAAAAGATGATGATAAAATGAGGATCAGATCATTGCAAGCAGCCAAGTATAAGCTGATGCTTGATAATTGATGATAATAATAATAATAATTCTCTATTGCTGCGATTCATCCTCTTTCGTTCGTATCATATTCTTATCAAATAACAATATTATTATTTTTATTTTTTTCTTATTTAAGGTTTTCATGTGATAACAGAGTTTTTTTTTCGAAAAATAAGAATTCTTTTCTTCACCTTTAAATATTCTATCAATGTTAAAAAGTTCTGCTTATAGTACACATAATAAACTGTAAATCTCCTTATATTATGCAGTCCATATATTAGAAAAAAACAGAAGCAAAAGCAAATGACCCTTCCATTTGTTTCAAAGAGCACATGAAAAAAATTCGGCTAATTTAACATCTTTTTGAATGTAAAATAGTCAATAAGACGCGGGGGAATGACGATGGTTTATTGAAAAGAGTGAAGATGAGACAAGAAGAAACCAAATACATTAGACTAGACCATTCATCGCAGCCCTTTTCTCCCTTTTGGTTTGTTAAAGTTTGTATTCATTGCGTGAGCAACTCAGCGTGAGAACGACAAAGGTACACGATGCGATGATGATGCTGAGATTGGACATTTTTTACTTGACTTTTTGAATGAAATGAACACTTGTTCAGTCAGAACAGAAGTCCTTCTTTCCATAATCAATACAAAAAAGTATCACCCATTTTTAAGCCTTTACGAGAGTATGTGCGTGTATGTATGGTCAAGCAGGAAAGAAATCCAAGTAACCCACATAATATTTTTTGTTATTATTATTATTATTAGGTCATAAAATATGACAACTTATACCCTTGATTGTTGTTAAAGCATCTGCTTTTTCCACCAGCTAAAAATAAAACTGTCTCACAGACATAGAGACACAGGAAAGAAAACAAAATGTGTCCATCTTTTCCGAAATCTAAAAACAAAATGTAGTGGCGATAAATAAACATGCTTTGATTTGTTGCTTTTATTTTTTCCTAACCTTCTTCCTTCCCATCATTTATCTGTATGTGTAGCGTACATACTAATCCTAAGTAGTGGCTTTATATTTAGAAGGAGAAATAGAAGTGAAATGGAAACCAGACACCGGAAAACAAGTCACCGTCATTAAAATTGATCTTGAACTTGCATGATGATGATGACGATGATGTCTTAAGTACTCCTTTCAAAGACAAAAAGTAAAATAGTGAATGGTGATGGTGGTGGGCTAGAGGATAAACAAAAGACGATGAGTAAGTAGGATATGAGAGTAGTTGCTTGCGGAGGAGTTATAAGTCGTCGAGTTATATTTATTACTTTGTCCTCTCTCTCTCTCTCTCTGCTTCCACTTTTGCCGATGGAATCCACAAACATCCGCTGCTGAGAAACAGAAATGTTTTGTGCTGATGATGATAAAGTAAGCCTCTACTTCCTTTATACTCTCAAATACACACATACACACTGCAGCAGCAGCAGTAGAACATCCCTAATATCTATTTGAACTGTTGTGGTAGTGGAATGGAACAGTGGGAGCGAGAGATGCAATGTGATGCGATGCGGCGTTGGTGTTGTTGTCGACGACGACAACAACAACAGCAGTGACATAAAATAGTTATTATGTTTTCTTTCAAATTACGTATTTTTCTTCCAGATATTTTACTATGTCACTGAGGAATTGTAAATAATATTCCCATGTTACATTATTTCGTTTTCATTCATACAAACATATTTTTACATTTTACTTTTATGTACACTCGTTCGTAGCATTTACACTCAAAATAGATGGTCAAATCTATACGAGAAAATAAATAATATTTTATTTTTCTTTTTAAAATGCGACAAAATTAGTGTTTGCCGGAAAATGTAGTTACGCATGCATAGGGAAGAATGTATAGTTTAAGAGGACATCCATTCCAGCTGTTGTTTTCAATTCCATTTTATTTATGTATTATGTGTATTGGTATTAGTAGACAATAATGGGAATTTTACAGCAATCACCTAACCAAATACATAATTTCCCTTCTTTTGAAACCCTATCATATTGTATAAACGAATGATCATATTGTATAAAGTTGTTAAACGATCTCAAAAGAAACATATTTTTAACAATAAAAAACTAACAATGTGAGTATTTCATTTTGCTCCGTGAACGAAAGAAAAACGAAAAATACTTCCTTTAGATTTGGATTTAAGATTTGATAAATCCATTTTGTATCGAATTCTATAATATAATGCTTACCGATTTAAGGTTATGACATATTCTTAATGTTCGCCATCGCCATCATCGTCACCATCAAACAAATCTCAATATTTAATAACAATATAAAGAACCATACTACACATCTAAAAAAATCTTTTCTAACTCTAAAATAAAAGCTGAAAATTTCTCTTTTCCGTAAACACAAAAGGGAGACTAAATGGATCATAGTTTCTCTTTTCTTTTTCTTTCTATCCTCTTCTTTTCCCTTTCCTTCTACTTCTATTCCATTCCTGAGTCAAATGGGCGTCGAACTGAGAGAGATCTTATGAGCTAATAAATTTTGCGACAGTTGTCGTTACGAGTTCAAGTAATTTCCAAAACCCATTCTCCAATCCTGTTCTTTCTTTTTTTTACAAAACCTGAGTGTCAGCCACAGAGGAGTTGTTGATTTATGGTAATGTTCTATCCAAAACCATTTTTGTATATTTTCTTCGAAATATCGAGAAATATCTGTAAAATATCCTTCGTCTTTCTTTCTCTCTTTCTTTCTCCTGCCACTATTTCCTTTAGCTATTGCTATTGCTGGGTAAGTGAGAAGCTTGCAATGTATTTATTCATGTCTTGTGTTTACTTACCTTTCTTTCCCTTTCACTTCTTTTTTAGTATAATACTATTCGTAAAAAATGTGCAGCGAGAAGGAAGGTATGTCCTCTACTCTCGTTACCATTCATTTTTCTTCAGATATACCTCCACCGCTACCATCATCATCATCATCTCAAACTTAATAGATTTCCAAACAGGTACAAAACGATTCTGAATGGCCTTTTACCAATTTTATTTCAAAAAGCGTTCCCTGTTTTACCATGCATGGATAAAGGGAAAAGGGTGAAATTTATTCAATGCGCTAAATCTTATATTATGTACGTTACGAGTGTATATATTCGGGAAGACCTTATTTCTCAATAATCCGATTCAATTGCAAAAGTCGTGTCCTCGTTAAAGCAAACCTGTCTTATAAATTCCAGCAAAGGTAAAACCTTCCGTTTTACTCGAGTGAAATTCACAACATTACTTTTTATTTCGGGAGAAGTCTTTTAGCTATTTTTGATATCCATTTTAGTTTTATTCTACGAAAATGAATCCAAAGTTTCAAATTTGCCTAAAATTATTATAAACAAAGAAAAGAATAAATAATACAGTTTGTTCCATCCAGCCTTTTCTTGTTTCATCTAAATCCCGTACATACATATTTAAAGAAATGAGTTTTTGTGAAAAGACGTGATTCCCATAAAGACAATGACGTTTTAAATAATCTCCTATAACAAAAGTTAGCAAAAAAGAAGAATCGTAAACATTGAGTGGATAAATAGAGGAAGGGGGTCAAGATAAGTTATTTAAGAATGTCAGGTACCATCATCGTAGCGCAGCGGAATCATGCAACTTTTTGTATTCATTTTTAACCCGTGCAATAATGTTGAAAGGAAAGAAAGACCCACCTGAGGATTTACTATTCTTAAGAAAATTTTCTTTTCCTCTTATTTCGTCCTATTTTTTAAGCTAAAAAGAAGAAGAGATGAGAGAGAGAGAGATGGAAGAAAAAGTTTAAAGGAAAGAAAACCTTTTAATAGACTATTCCCAGTTGAGCCCTTTTACTACTTCTAGTTATTTATGCAGATGTAAGTAGTTTATGGAGAAAATTGTTCCGGTTGTGTTCATAAAGTGACATGAAAAGCAGCTAAATTTTATTTAGCATTTTTTGTCAAGAAGAAAATCCCACTTTGAGAAGGGTAGAAGATCACACTCTGATGGGTTGAAGAGGAAGTTTACAAAAATACTTTGGCTAAAGCACTTTTTCAGATTGTCTTCAGCAAATATATATATTTTGCATAAACGGAAGTCACATAATATCCAAATCCCTTCCCCTTTCACTCTATATATATACATATATAAACATAATGCATTTAACAAGATAAACTGGTACTAAGCATGGAAATTCACAAACATTGTTAAACTAAATCAGACCTTAAATTCTAAATAAAAAAAGGTAAAAAAAAGGTTTACAAAGTTGGCTTTATCTCGTTTCCACTTTACAAAGAATTTTTTATTACTCTTCTCTAAAGTTCTGCTGTAAGTGGAGAAGCTCTGACACTTTTTCGTGAAAACCATTTTGTCAAAATAGGTATGCATCTTTTATGTACATCGAGTTTAAGTTTGATGCAACATCAAAATATTATTATACTGAATAGCTAAATATATTATATTATCCGCTTTGTGGAACATTTAGTGCTCATTTTTCCGTCAATGGCGCTGTACATAATCGAATTCAGTTTTCCGCTTTTTTCTGCATAATCAAAATTGGAAAAAAGTTTAAGAGAAACTTTTAAGCAGAAAATGTGTAGTTAATACAGAGATAAATAAAAATTATACAAATGTTTACAAAAATATAATTATTGGATAAGACATCACTTTTGTAATGAAAAATTAAGATTGGTTTGGTTTAAGTTTTAATGCGCCCACCGACTAAAAAAACTATTCTTTTTCTTTCAGTATAAACCTTCACTCATTAAAACAAACGTTGCTTTTGTTTCCAAGCAGAGGAACTACAAAGTTAAAAAGCAGAAACAGAAAGCAGCATAAAAATGTAAAAAAGAGGTTTTTCCTCTCTTTTTTTATAAAAAATAAGTTTGAGCAAAACAGGATATATTATGTGAGATTGTTTAGCGGTGGTTGGTGGTTGAACTTTACTAGCAGTTTTGTACACCCTTTTTTTGTTTCTCTTTCTCCTAAAAATATTGTCTTTTTTGCCTAAGGAGTGTGTTTCACAAAATAAACTCTTATATCTTCTTTTCCACGCCATAAAATTCTAGAAGAATGACTCCAATAAGACAATTCTACTAAATTTGATTACAGATTATGCCCATATATATTGCTCCGGGGTTAAGGGTAAAATGCCAGGAAATAAATGCAACTGTTGCAAGTCTTTTACTCTTCTACTTCTTCCTCATTCTCATCCTCTCATCCTCATCTTTCTCCTCTTGCAGCAACGAAAGCGCTTTATTATACAACCCTGCTGCTGGATAAACGCATTCTTCTTCTTCTTCCCTTTTGCTTTGCTTTTCTTTTTTTCCACCACCACTACCACCACCACCAGCAGCAAACAAGAACTATCCACAAAGTCATATCTTATCCGGGAACTTTTCCATCCCGTCTTGTCATCCATTTCACTCGTCTTCTTCTTCTTTTTCTTCTTCCTCCGCAGTCTCATTCAACAATTCTCGTTTACTTGTATAGAAGAAGAAAGAAAAGAACAACTTTTGCTACAGATATCCCTCCCATTTAAGAAGCTTATAATAATGGAGTGAGTGAAGCAAATGAATCTTCTTCCTTTAGTTTTACCCGCTCTTCCTCTCACATTTAGGCGACTGTATAGTTTATCAACAACTCACATTAACGAAGAGGATGGAAAATAAAAGCTTACGGCGGCTCTCTCTCTCTCTCTTTCTGTTTCTCTTTCTGGAAGAAAAGATGCAGAAATCCGCCGTTATTCCCGCCATCCCACTCCAAAATGATGATACACTCCATCTTTTATTTTTCTTCTGGCTTTATCCTTTCTTTATTTTCTCTCTCTTTCTCTCGGCGTTTTTATTATTAGCATTATTATTGTTATTGTGTCTGTTATTATACCTAGTCTGCATACGTCGCCGATATAAGATCTTTTCTTTTTTATTCTGCTTAGAAAATATTTTCATCCTTCCGTATTTACTCATTGCTGTGTTATGTAGTGCGGGAGAGTGGGATAACTGGGAAGAAATATGGAATGATAATGAATATTTGGCACAAAATAAAATCTTTCATGCTCTTGAATTGTATATTATATTGCTTATTCGCGCAGCGCAGATTTGCTAAAAAACTGATTCATCTTGTTTTATTTTCGGGGAAAAATAGTCTCAAAATTTAACTATCATGTTAGTTATAAAATAGTTTACAGCGATATAGCAATAACTATGTAGGTCAGACACTGATAAGTTAAAGCATGCGAAGAAAAAGATAAAAGTAGGTGAAATCTACAACCTCAAAAGTAATCATGCAACTCTGAAACTTGAGATGCGTGTTTCTCCCTTTCTTCCCTAATATTAAAATGAGAGCAAAAATTTGTCCCATTTGAAGTTTTGAAGTAATTAGTTTCTTGAAACTTAATAACTATAAGTACATTCATTTCCATATCATGAACAGTGGGTGCTAACTGAGCGAGTTTTAATTGCAATATCATTCAGTCAGTAATCACGAATAATAAATTTAACTTGCTTACTTATTTCTATTACTAAAGCAAACGAAACAGGTTGAAGGCCAAGTTTTATTATCGTGTTGTTCTGTTTTTACTCCTTCTTTCTGATAAAAATGCAGCTATAAAAAATGTGATAGTTCTGAAATATGAGAACGCATCACTTTTCATTTCACTTATTTTACTGTTTCTGCTGACTTATTTCCCCTCTCGCTCGTCACCTTATTAGTAGGTACAGCGGACGTTACATTAATTGCACAAATGCAGAGAGATAAGTGCAGCTGTGCCATTTTTATGGAAAAGAAAATAAGAAAGGAAAACAAGCATGAATAAGAAAGAAAGAAACTTGTCATTAGACATTGTAATGAGGTGCTATCTTGATACATTGCCTTTTTCCTGTCTTAAACATCATCATCAGTAGCAGCAGCAACACCACCACTGCAATCATCATCATAATTACCCATCAAAATAAAACTTAAAAATAAGAATCTTCTTTAAAGCAACGTTTGTTTTTGAGTAAAAATCTTGCTGCAACAGCAAAGAAGCCGATACGATGCAATAAGATGCATTTTACGCAGTAATAATGATAAGAGAAAAACAACTTTATTCTCTCTCTGGATCATTCTTATGCACGTTTGGTTGATACGTGACAAAAAAAACTTTTTTTGTTTCTTGGCGATGCACCAGTGCATGGATTTAACTCTTGTTGTCTCAAAATCTTACTTAAAACGATGATGATCATGATTTTTAAGCGACGACGGCTGCTGCTGCTTTTGGTTTTGTTGCAACTTGCAAGTTTTCCTTCATACAAAGCAATTTATATGGCCGTTATCTGCAACATCGTCAACATAACAATATCCCATCATTAAATTACACATAAAAAAGTGCTACCGCCATGAATAAAAACATAAGTTTACTATTTATATCAATTTTTTAAAGAACAAAACATAATAGTAATATAAGGTCCATCCTAATCATTCATCTGAATAAACACATTTTTTTTCTTTGGTAATAAATTACTTTGCTACTCCTTCTACTACTTACTTTATAAAAAAATACAAAAAAGTATTTCAAATAATTATGACACGGAATTTATCATTTTAATTAACGTCATTAATTTATACATTGCGATTGCATATAAATAAATAAGCCAAACGTTTTGCTTATATAGCTTATCGCAAAAGCTAATGTACCGATGAAAATAAAAGTTGTTTATTACGAAATGAAAAAGTTGCGTCTTGAAGCAGACACAACAAAAACTACTTTCAATTCATTTCTTTTAAATTTTTCTTCTTTCCTTGCTCCTAAACTTTGATTATCAAAAAGGCGAGTGGATAAAATATATGTGACACAGATTTTAAAACTGTCCATTGCTTTTAAATATCCCATTGTTTTGTTCATTCATTTTAATGAATAGGACTCATAGGACACGTTCATAATTGAGTTAAACGTACCATTAACAAAACGGGAAAATTGCAGCAGCAGAAATATACTGGAAAATAAATATTTAATCGTAATTATTCCTTTATTCTTTCTTTCTTGGCATGGCACACATTACATTTTCGCTGTTGTAGCGCAGTTAACACCGCACCGGCATTGCTACATCTTATTTCTTATTTTTTATTATTAGTCTAGTAATTTTTTTCATTCTCCCCGTTCCATCTTTCTTTCCTCCTCCTCCACAACAGCTACAAGAAACAAAGCTGAAGCTTCATATTAGTGATGTATTGTAGGTGAAACTATTACGACAGCGATTCAGCGTTGTTCTTCAGCAGAATATATTTTAAAAGAAAGAGGTGCATTGTGTGTGAATAAGTAAGTGAGCGAGTGTTATGTTATGTTGGTGAATGAATTGAGTGATTATAAATACCTACCTGAGTCTGATGTGAGTATCATTCTACGATCTTTGAGGATGATGATGATGATGATGATGGCATTTAGTGATGGTGATACTGAGATGAGAGTGGAAGGCAAGTGCAAGGTTGAGCTGGTGAGCAGTATCGAATGTGGTAAATGAAAGGCTTCTTTATGATTTTCTCTCAAGCATAATAATAATATATTATTATTGTTATTGCTATTGCTACTTAAAACAAGCATTTCTGTCTGATGGATGGATGGATGGGACGCAACTTACGTACTTCAGTACCATATTATTATGTTACCTATGAATTATTATTGGTTGTTTTACATGATGTGTTTGTGTGTGTTTAGGTGTAAAGTTCTTTTGTCATTTGTGACTGTGACTTGTCAATCGACTCAATAGTTTTATTATTATTATTATGTTTTATTGTTTTAAGTTTTACCCTTTCATGACTTAATTCTTTTTTTGGTTAGAGCAGAGTGAAGTTTCCTCACAAAATAATTTCGTGAGCGATGAACAAGCGGCTGAGCAGGTGTAGGGAAATTGTGTTGTGTGTGTGTGTGCTTATCACGATATTGGTGAAAGGAGAGCGTAGAGCAGCGGCAGTTTGTTACACAAGCAGAAATGAAGTGGGGCGAAGTGAGACTCTGAACAAATTGATTTTATTTATTGTATGAAAAACGTTTTCCGTTATTTGGGAAGAAAAAAACTGCTACTTTGTGCGTCGTGATGTGATTTGTTTTTCCTGAACTTTTTTTTCTTCTTCTTCAATAAAATTGTTTTCCGATAGAAATTGGATCTTGTTATTTAAAAGAAAAACAAAACGGAAATTGCCAGGAAAAGTTACTAAATTGAAAAGGGAAGGAAGACCTTTTTTTCTACAGGAATAAATTGCAACTGATTTCTATCACATTCCATTTTTCATCCTATTTTATCAATTCATCATCACAACAACACATACACACACTTTTATAAAGAATTGAGACACATGTCAAAACACGAAAATTGTTTTTAAAACGGCGAAAAATTTCCTTTTGGAGCATCATTATCCAAATCAAACTTCGTTGCCTGAAGGTGTGAAAAAAATCCAGAGAGAGAGAGAGAGAGACAAAATGGGACTCTTTCAAGATCTATCAACCTATTCAAAAACATGCTTGACATGCCAGCCTCTGCTTGCTTCTTATTAGAATCAGAAGCCAACACAATTTCATTTTAGTTATATTTTTTTATTTTATTTTTTTGTTTTAAAAAGAAAGAAAACGTGAAAGTGTTCAGGAAAGAATAAAAAAAACTTATCAAGTTCTTCTTAAGGGAAGAAGAGTGGATGACGTGAAATGATACGGGAAGGAAAAGTGTCTCCCGAGTGACTCATTTTTGTATAAGACGAGAAATGCATTAACCTGTCTCTCATTTCATTTCGTTTTCTTCCCCTCTCGTGTCTTCTCAAGTCAAATCAACAGTCCATAAGTCGTCTCTCATCTTCTCCCATTTTTTCCCGTCAACTTTTGGAAACACAAAAATACAGACATATTTTTATATACTGGGTTGAGTGCCAATGCATTTGTGCCTGGTTTAAAAATTGGAGACAGGTTCATCTCAATTCTGGAGGAGCATTTCCTCGTCTTTACTTTACGTTGAAAGAGGTAAGTACAGCATTTTTAGGTTTTTCATAATGTTTTGTTTATGCCGAAACAAGAAATGAGCTGAAATGTAAGAAAAAACTTTTCGTCTTTGAGGGTTAAGTGGAAGGTGGTGATGATGACGATGAGGAAGTAAAAGATGATAAAGGGTAAAAATGCTTCTTCTTGTATCCCTCCTCTTGTCACTTTTTGTTAAGTATCTATTTACATTTTGTCAAACAGTTTACAAATTACGGCATAAGGTTTGTGGCAACTTCATTTATGGAAAAAAAATTGGGCAAAAAGAAGGAAACAAATTATTTTTGGAAGATCTGATTGATATTAATTTTTTGCTTTAATTTACAGTATTGGTCACAAATACCAATAAATTGCGTAAAGTTAATAAACAGTAATATGTATTAGGAAGATGCATTTAGAAACAAAAGAAAAGTACTTTGCTGGACCAATAAAATTTTGTAGAGTTGGCATAGCTGCAATGCAATGTTCTAACTAACCTTATTATGTTATTATTCTAGTTAGTGGAATTCACCAACTCCCCCCAGAAAAAAATTAGATGAAGTCAACAGCAAACAGAATAAAACTGTTTGTCCAGCTTCTCAAATCCTGCACTACTTTAATATTTATAAGTGAAAGGAAAAGGAAATAAAAGGTCCAATTTGGCATTTTCTCTATTCTCTGTTTCTGCTCCGCTTTTTTTCTAATGTTTTGTTATGGCTGTTCTTTTTTCTACTGTGGAAAACTTGTTTGGATGAAAACTATATTCTCATGGTTGTGAATGTGATGTGATGATATGATGATGGTGATGAAAGAAAAGGGCAGTTCTCTTCGAACCTTTTATCTAAATAAAACAACATCGTTGCGTTGTCTTCATCATCATCATCATCATCCCAACTACTACTTTTCATAAGTTGATCATGCTGCTTTGCTTTGCTTTGCTGGCAAAATATGCCGGTCGTCGCGTCGTTCATTTCCTTCTTTAAGTAGTCTATACTATGAATAGATTTTATTACCTCCTCCACCACTCCACTCCACTTACATTTTCTTTTATCTCGTTTATTGCATAAGCAAAAATGTCCACATTTTATTCCATAAACTATCTTTACATACATGTTTTATATTAGATGTAACATAAGTACAAAACGAAATACATTTTGTTATTGACCCGTTAAGATTCACCTGATAAATTGCGATGGATGTTTCAAGAAAGAAAGGATGAATCAAAGACTAGACGATTTCTTGCGATGGTCATTCCGACATTTCAGAATTCGTTTGGTCAGCAGAAAATCCATTTGTAGAGAAAGAGAGCTTCTTCTAATATTATGTAATATTGAACGCATTTACAGAAAAGGGATCGAATCTCTCCTTTCTTACATTAGATTAGTGGGCAGAAAGGAGAGATCGGCAATTAAAGTATCATTCTCTTTCTCTTCTGCAACACAAAAACATTCAAAATATACAAATGCAACGCAATATAACTTGCTTGTTTATCAAATCCTTACTCCCATAATTTTTTTTTGTAGTAATTTGATTAAGAAAGCCACACAAAATATCACAAAGCAAACCGAAAGAAAGATTAATGTCTTCATCGGTGTGAAACATAGTCCATTCCTCTACCTCCACCAGATAGATTAGGAAGAGGGTTAAAAGAGTTGAAATCTTCTTTGCTCCTTCTACAGCAGCAAACTAATAAATTTAATTTAAGGAAACCCTCTGGAAGATCTTCTGCACAATTTTGTTTCGTTTTGTATATAAGAGAGAATCTGAACAATAAGAAGATGAGTTTAAAACGTTATTATTATTATTATTCTTAAGTTTGGAAAAGAAGAAGTCATTTCTTTATGCAATAAAACAGAAGCCCAGCTAAACATATTTATGAGCGAGAAAGAGAGAGAAGGATTCTTCTTCTTGTCCTTGTGTGTTGCTGTTGCAGGAAAAAGTGGCCGGTATCCTCTTCCAAACTGTGAAAGAAACAAGATAATAATAATGGCTTTCTATTTCTAAACTTCCACGAAAATATAATATCTTAAATTGTTTATTAGTTCCTTTTCCAGTCTTCTGTACTTACGAGAGAAAGAAGCCTGTTCTTTCTCTAGTTTAAATAAAAATTTGAGAAGAAGAGGAAGAAATTCTATTTCCCTTTTCAAGTTTCTTTCTTCCTTCTCTCCTCCGCCTTGCTATGGTCTGGTTCTCCTTTCCTTTCTCATACTTTCTTTGAGTAGCCTTTTGAAATTTATTATTTCTAAATGGAGGATGAAAAACTCAAAAGAATTTTTGGGGATAAAGCAAAAAGAAAGAGAAAGAAGAAAAGAAGAAGAAGAACACAACAAAAACATGATCCTTCTTCTTATTCTCCCTTCTTCTTTTCCATTTTGGTTCTTTTTCCATTCCGTGCGGCCAAGCCAACGCCAACAACTGTTATTCCACCACCACCACCATATTTCCCCTTTTTCCTCTGTTACGCGTCTTATTCATTTCCGATGGCTAACATTTGAGTGCTGAACCATCGTTAATTTCTTTTGAAAACAATTATAGCTGAAATATTAGTGGAAAGAGTTGTGGTACAAGTGAATCCCATCATCAACATCAACATCATCATCGTCGTCGTCATTTCTTTCTCTCTTCTTTTCTTCTTAAAAGATTTCTTCTCCTGAGAAAGGAAAAAGAAGAAGAAGGAGAGAGAGAGAGAGAAAGAGAGAGAAGGGGGATAAGAGAAACATAACTTAAATATATTGCCATAGATTATTTGCCATGCATAATAATAAAATGAAAGTATTGCATCGTATCATTCTTCTTCCACCAAACGCTGCCACACCAAAACACCAACCACCACCACCACCACCATCGTAGCCACCATACATACCACCATTACCATTACCAAAAATATATCGGTCTGTTTTTGCCTCTGCCTCTCTCTCTCTCTCTTTCTCACAAAGTTGATGTATAAAATGGGCAACAAAATGGCATTCTTTCTTTCCGCCTTTCTTTATTTTCTATCCATATAAAACAATTTCATTTCCAGGATTGCCGTTGTGATGATAAATGCAATATCCGCTCTCGTCCTTCTTTTTACCTTCTTTTTTCTATCTTTCATTCATGGCAATGACGACGACGATCACGATGATTGTGATCCTAAGAGCGTTGCATCGTTTTCCTTTCTCCATCTTACACAGGAGGAGGAAGAGAAGCAGACCTAATAATAATAATAATAATAATGATATTATATAAAAGAAAAATGATTTGTGCTCTCCTCTCAAAAGTCCTGTTATTTCCTTCAAAAGGAAAACAGAAGGAGAAGGAATAGAGAAAGAAACTGACAATAACTACTGGAAAATGCTTCGTGGTTCTGTTTTATCTTCTAAATAGTTTTTTCAGTTACAAATTACGAATAAACATGAAAATATTTCTTGGTTTATAGCAGTTTGCCAATTTATTGGCCATCAAATTTATTTTTGGCGTTTTATAAAGGAAAAAGAGATTGTCATAGCATTCTAATATTTTGATTCTAAAAAACATAATTATTTTTCTACATTAAAACTTTAAAATGCTTCTAAAGATGGTAGCTTAAACTTTCCACACAAAGCCTTCAATCATTCTTTTTCCTACTCATTCCTCCAAAAGGAAACAGAAAACGGCGAAACATCAAACTATGCAAACAGACTATCTTATTTTCTCTATTTCTTTCTTTCTCTCTCTTTCTGCGTCGTTTTCTTTTTGTTTTTCAATTTACATGCTAAGCTAAAAGCTTACTAGTCAAAAGCAAAAAGCACAAGGAATGTATAAAGCTTTGCTAGAAAAATGTTTGTGAGATTGAGATTAGCCGCCTAAACTTTTTGAGGATAAGAAGAAACAAAAGAAGAGAAAAATATTTGCTGGGCTTTTGCTTAAACGTATTTTTTGCACATTCTTCCAAAGTAATTATAGGAATGATACGAATAAGACTTCTTTTTCTTCATTCCATCTTCTTATACTCTCATAATAGGAAAGAATCCTCTAACAAATTGTGAAATAAAAGGACATCATAGATATAGACATAAAAGGATTTATTATTTCTTTTCACGTCTTGCAATTTAACTTCTAGTAACTTAATTGGATTTTTAACAAAACTATTCATTTATAATGGAAATGGGTACGTTATGACTATATTATATAACTTCAACATTTTTGGAAAAAGTTTAAGAATAAATGTTTATTAAAATTTCTAATTCATCAAAGGTTTTTCTTCAAAAAGTAGAAATTATTTCTCATCAGCCATCATCTTCTTTTTAATATTCTTCTTCTTCATAATCGTTTTTGTCGTCGACGACGTTAGTGTCATCATTTTCTTAAACAAATTATTTTATTCCCGTCATTCATTCATCTACAAAAACCATTTTTCTCATTAGATTGCTCTCCTGTTGACAATACTACCTGATTATGGTATTTTTTCATTGTAATTCCAACAATAAAACGAAGAGATATTACAACAAAATGACAAATTTGTGTTGATATATCCTCTCCCGGTGATTATCTCACCGTTTTCTTGATGACAAGTTTTATTTTCTAACGGAAAGAAGTAGTAAAAAGTATTAAAAGAAAGACGTGATTATTATTATTATTGTCATCTCTCTTTCTTTATTCAAAAATTTTCTCCAACCGCAATAAAAATAATGATGATACTGTTCTTCTGTGGCTGAGCTTGACTGCTTTGAAATGCTAAAATTTAATTACTTATTAGTTATTGTTACAAATATTATATAAGTGTAATATAAAATAGAGATTGGTTGACCCTCGTCTAATAAAAAAACCCTTATTCCTCCAGACAAAATGACAGAATCGAAAATTATCATGTTCTTCTGTGCTAGTTTCACGATGCTCATAGTTATACTACAGAAAGGTGTCTGGTTATTTACATATAACAAATTATGACACTGGCAACAACCAGAGGAGTACAAAGAAAACGGAAAGATGAGATGGAAGAGTAGCGGCTACAGAAAATTCTTTAAATAATCATTCCTTTGGGGACCTTTTTTTTACTCTTCGTCCTGCTTCTATTGTCTTTACTACGAAAAGTGTAACTATGTAGCTTTACTCACAAAATTCATTCTTGTCTTTGTCTTGTCATGAACAACAAGGCACAGCATTAGCAGCAGCAGTAGTAATGGTAGCGGGAAGTGAACGGGGACAGCAAAAATACTACATTATTAAGTGTTTTAGTTTGGATGTGGAGTAGGAAAATAATTGTGAAACGAGGAAGGCATACCAAACACAGGAGAGAAGACAAAGAAACAGAGTTAAGGTCCTTTCCTCCTTCTTTTTCTGCTTCTCCCTCTTTTTCTGTCTTTCCTCTTCCTTTGCCTTTAACAAAAAAGTATAACAGAACCATCATATCATGATGAGAGGAAAGCAAGAGAGTTTTGGATAGAAAGTTGGAATAAATTAGTATTTTTTTTTGTGTTTTCTCCTGCGTGGTGGAACAACCGACTTTTGTGGGGAAATTCAAGGCACATAATATTAGCCATTTTCATTGTCTTCCCCTTTTGTTCTACTAAAAGACGATCATGATGATGATGAGTTGATGGCATAGCGGTGTTGCGTTGTTGGTAGTAGCCGTGGTGTCATACAATGATGATATGAATAGGTATTATTTTTCCTTGCGTAATTGCTTATAAAAGTCAGGCAAGAACTTTTGCTTTGTGTTTGATTTCCTTCTACCAACAAAAAACTCATCTCTTGGGTAGTAAAGGAAATACAAAGGGACAGAGAAGACAGTATTCTTGGCTTAATTGACGAGGTTGACGTTCTTCGCATATATAATAAACATTTCCGACTTTGATTGTAATAAATACGGAGTAGGTAGCATAGAGCTTCCCTTCCAGGTGGGAAAGAGTAGGAGCGAATTCCTCAAACATTTTTATTTTTGTATTCAATGCCAACTCTCTAATAATATATTTCCCGTCCATGGTGTTCTCCTGCAGAAAATGAATAAAAGGACAGCTACAGCGGGAAGAAAAAAATTAGAAAAATGAAAGAGTGTTTTTCTTTCTAGCAGGAATATGAATATATGCTGGCAATGATGATGATGATGATGATGATGATGTACCCTGGTAGGTTCTGAATTCCAACAGGGAAGCATAAAGCATTATTGTTATTATTATTATTATTATTATTATAAAGTTAAAGATGTATGCATGTTCCGTGCCGTGCCGTGGCGTTGTTACCGTTTCTGCTCTGTATACAGCCTTTTAGTGTCAAGTAGTAAAGTTTTTAGCTACTAGAGCTGTGTGTCTGATTTTAATGGGACTTGACAAGGACGAGGGCTATAAAATTAATTGTGGTCTAGATAGGGAAAGTGTGTGTGTGTGTGTGTGAAAGAGTCCGGGGCAGTAAAAATGAAGGAGGGCGAAAAGAAGAGAAACGAAAAAGGAGCACAAATAATAATGCTTATAAACATGCATGTATTCATGACTGAAAAAACAAGGCGGGGGAGGGATGACTGAATGAAATGCAAAGAACACCATTTCTTCCACCAACACCACCACCATCATAGCTACCAGGGTTTGACTTCCTTTTTAATACAAAAAACCTTCTTCCTTTAAGTTTGCTTTTTTGGCCAAGACATTATTTTTCCACGAACAAAATATTTTTGAGGAAACAGAAGAAGATCAAAAAGAAAGGAAAAGGGAAAAGGAAATAAGAAGAAGAAGGAGTAGGAGGAAAAAGGCTGTTAGGTATATAAATATATTTTGCTTTTGTCTCGTGTTTTTTGGCTTTGGTTGAATGGTTCCCGTACTTTTACTCTTCTTGTGGTAACATTATTATTATGGGACAGGCGTTAAGTTACAACAGCAGCAGCAGAGGCAAAGAGCGACAAAAGAAAGAACGCATGTTTTTAGTTGCCTTATCAAGATTCATAAGATGTAGAGGAGGAATAAGGAAATATGAGAAGAAAATAGGACTGGATTCTCACATTCCCTTCTACTACTACTACTACTGCCACCACTACACAGGATTTTTTAATATGAAGAGTTTGCACTTGCCACCGACCCACCGACCACTTCTCGTTTTTTTTTCAGTGTGACGACGATGAAGAAAAACAGAAGTAAAAAATAAAAAAATCCAATGAAAAGTTGTGGGGCAACAGCAGCAGCGTAATGGTAGCAGGAAGACGAACGAAAACTGGAGAAAGTGAATGAAATAAGCGGGAGACACTGAAGAAAAAAAAAGAAATAATAAGAGTGGGACTCATAAAAAAGTTTTTTCTTCTCTTCTTCTTCAGCTTCTTCTTCTTTTTCTTCTTGGGATGTGCCCGAGCCTTTTCCCGTGTCAGGATTTTTTTGCAAACCTTTTCCCTCGGACGACAGGTTTATGAAGATCATATGTTAGCAGCGTTTACTATTTTCAGCAGCGCAATTTCCTTCGCCTATTGTTAAGCTCTATGGTACAATACTATACAGTCCTTGTTGCACTACTACTACAATTACTATTGCTATTGCTGCTGCCGCTGCTTCTATGTCATTGCTCCTTTTTCTTGCCAAGATTTTTTATCGGAACTAGCCGAAGAAGCAATCATCCGTTTGCTTTTTGCAGGGTTGATGATGATGATGATGACGATGATGATGATGATGGTGACAGGAAAGTAGGAAAAAATATACAAAATCTCCATAATCATAGGTATAATGTTGGGTGAATGTATATATATGTATAGGGAAAGAAATAAATGCTGCTCTTTATTGTCCTTTCTATATCCTTTTTGCTTCTTCTTCTTCTTTTCCTTCTTGGCCTGGCGGCAACTCCTTATTTCCTCCATAAAAGACGGAGAAATGTGAAGTAATGAAATGAAGACGGGTAAGGAAACAAAGCAGAAAAATTGGCATTGCAATATAATAAACTAATAACAACAGAAAATAGTCAAAAACTGCCATTATCTACATGGAAAGTTCATCCCGTTAAGATTCGCCATGGACGATTGCCCTTTTCACCAACATTTCCTTTTATTCCTGTGCCGAGCGGCTGAAAGAGAGAAAAAAGTGTAGCCCCTATTATGACGAGAAAATATTATATAAAAGTATGTTTGTAGTTGTAGTAGGGGAGAGCTTATAGTTCTCCCTCTCTATGTGTTCTTCTTTTTAAGATGATTAAGATGTGTATGAGACTGAGAGAGAGAGAGAATCGTGTGCGTTTCTTTTCGGAGAAAATAAGATGAAATAATAAGAAAGAGTCTCAGTTTAATGTGAAACGGTCGCAATATTTGTCCTCCAACAAATCCAGGTTTAGGTACATAATATTAAGTTGAGTAACTGTAAGCCACTACTGTTCCGCTGTTCTGCTATAATGACGATGGTGATGATGTTGATTGTGTTGCTTTACGGCACTATAAGCTGAAATTGTCCTCTTCTTCCTGAACTGGACAAAACATTTTTTTATTGTTGAGCTTTCCGATGATGATGATGTTGATGATGGCACTCCCGCAATTGCTTTGTCTTTTTTTAAAAAATACTGTCCGAAAAATATATTTAGGAAAACTTTTACCTGCTCCTTCACAAATTTTAATATTGTGAAAGCCCATTCCTAAATTCTGCTCAGAGAGAGAGAGAGAGAGAGAGTAAGAAAAAGTGGAAATTGAAATTGAAATAAATAAAAAGAAAATATCTTTAAGGTATACACACCATTATGGAAAAGATAGAAAAGGGAAATGTGAAAGAATGCTCCTGGATAAAAATTTAATAGTCTAAAAAAATAATATATAATATTATATTATTTGTATGGGGATGAGAGAAAGGGAGAGAGACAGAGAGGGAGGAAGAAAATATGACTTTATTGTAGTAGATGATATCTTATTTTCTTCCCAAAAGGAAAAAGCCTGACCAAACCATATCAGAATGGGCAATAATGTCACAAAGTGTAATACAAGGTATGATATGATACTAGACCGATTGGTCATAATACCGGATAAAAAGGGGAAACGGTTGGAGGAAGGAGGAAGAAAGAAAGTGACCATGGCAAAGCGACGACGACGAGTAAAGGAGAGAGAGAGAGAGAGAGAGAGAGGAAGAGGGAATCCTGCTCGCATGGGCACAATAAATAGCCCAATATGTAATGGGATCGGAAGCCAAACTTGCAATCATAAACAATTTCCTTCCATTCATAAGAAGAGCCAAAAACGAAACTAAAATAGAGAGACATTTTTGGGATGTTAGGTAATATGATTATTGCTATTTGCTCGTCCTCTCTTTCCCTCTCCTCTGCCGCTATTTCTTTATCACTTTCTTTATACGAGAAGGAAGAAGGAAAATTGACAGTGCGTGTTGAGATATGCGATAAAATTCATTCTTGTTCCCTTTCTCTTTCTCCTGAGAAATTTTTCTCTTCTGGAAATAGGAAGAAGAAAAAGAAGTTCAATTTATGTTGTTGGTATTTCTACTTAGGTTGCGTCCAGCTAAAAGCATTGCGTGGAGAGAGAGAGAGAGAAAAAAAAGATGAAGTAAGTGGAAAACCGGTCCAAGAGGAAAGTGCTTTCTGTGAAGAAATGGCAAGCAATATTTTCATCCGCAACAATATTAACTATTATAACAGATAAATAAATAAGATTTCTTCGAAGGATGCTGAGAGCAAGAGTAATCCTGGACAAATGAATGAATCATTCTTAGAAAAAAAGGTAAAATGGCTCTGCAAGCAGACAATAAAACTTTTAAAGTTTTGTAGAAGTAGGAAAACCCAAAATCATTTTTTTAAAACTTAACTACAAAAAAATAACTGAACAAAACATTACAATATTTAATGTAATACTTGTAATGATAATGGTCTTCACTATTATACGTTGTCCATTCTATCCGTCGTCAGCATTTATGTTCTGGCGTACCTCATTTCATTTCATTATTGACACTGACTTCAGTCATTTTCATTTTTGAATAATAAATATTTTATTTTTGAAAAAAAACATGAACAATAAACACAATTCAAAGAATAATTATAGAGAGCAAACTAGCAAACAATAAAAAACGCTGCTCAAACAATATTATCTGACATGGCAAATCGTAAACACGTTCTCGGCTAAAAGCTTACATGATGTTGATGTTGATGATGATGATCATGGTTTGTGAGATTGATGGAGGAAAGTAAACGATTATAAATCTGGGAGGACACACACTCACATACACAACACAACTCCTCCTCAAATTATTAGATAAACTCAAACAACTCACACACAAGGATAAAAATATGTAGTTTGGATGGAATGTTGTAGAAAATGGTGATCATCAAAATTGTAGCCAGCCACGTCAGCAAAAGTGTAAACAAATTTTTATTTCTTTCCCATGTAACACAACTTTGTACACATTTTTATTTTCAACGAAACAGAGAGAGAGACAACTTGGCACATCATCATCAAGAACATTTCTCAAAGAGAGAGAGACAAATTTTTTTTCCTCCGCTCTTCTTGCTCTTCTCAACATTTTCATCAACATCATCGTCATCATCAGCGCCATGGTCAGCAGAACAAATAATTTATGGTTGTGTAGCGGTGATGAATGATGGAATGGAAGTTGACAAAATATGATGAGTATGAAGGTTCCCTCTGAAAAAATATATATACCTATGCATTTTGTTGACCGTCATCAAGATTTTTTCTTTTTGATTTTTAAAAGATACGTAATAGTTATGTTATGATGGTGATGATAGTGATGATCACGATGGCTGGTGTTGGCGTTGGCATGACAAATGACCGAAAAATTCTCTCGTTTTTGCTTATTCCAACTGTTAAGATCCATCAAATAATAGGTAAATGCAAACTTGTCAGATAGTAAAAAGTGCTAATGTGTATTTTTTTATTTAAACATAAAAGGATTCATCTCAACTCATTCTAACATAATAATAATAATATTTTATTTAATGGGTGTAAATATAAACGAGCGAGCGAGAGAGAGAGAGAGAGAGAGAGAGGATGATGGCGGCGGCAACAATGCAATAATTCTGTATGAGAAAATATAATGATGAATTGGTGCTTTATTATTATTATTGCTATAATATTGCGTTGTTCTCCTGTCATTAACTATTTATGTAACGTCAACACAATTATTTTTATTATTATTATTGTTAACAAACACATTTAACCATCCTGCTACATTTTTCACTTGAAAAATATTCATTATTAGAGCTGCCTACAAAGCTAAGCTAGTAAAAAAAATATTATGTCTGTTTACTTTCTAGCGTTTGAAAAACTATTCCAGTCGCAGTCATTCATTTCTGTATTTTTACCTCCAACAACGCATCGTAGCAGAAAAACTTCATTACCAACCAAGTGAATATATATTGCCACCACCACCACCATCATCATCATTCTCTGCATCATCGCTCATCATCGTCATCATCATCATTTTCCTTTTTCCTTGCTTACTTTACAACAAGCATACTACATACTTTATTATTTACAGTTTATTTGCTTAACAAAGAAAAAAAAACTCTTAAACATTTTGTTTCTTTTTTTAAATCAACAAAATTATCATCACTACCACCACCATGGCCAACTAAGTACCAACATTAGTATCGTCATTTTTTTTCTGAAAAAAAAATAGAATATTGTTGGATGGTTCATCTTGGCTGATTTTTGCTTTACTTTCTATGAATTTGTAATTCTGCTTTGCTTGCATGAAATAAAAATGTTTTCTGTTCTGTAAACAAAACTTATATTATGCTGCTGCTGCTGTTGCTGCTCCATACATAGGGGATGATGCAGTAGAAAAAAACCTTGTTTTATTTACATATACAAAAAAAACTGCATGGTTAGTGATTCGAAATTGGCAATCAGATAGATAATCACAATAATAATAGAAATGGTGGGACGGTGGTGTTGGATGATGGCTGTGTTGATGTTGATGATGATTATGTGAATCATCATTATTATTACAAGTCAAACAAAACAAAACAGTTTATCTTTCACAATCATTTCCAAAATTGTTCCAAAAACTGAAATCCTCTCAAAATTTCACCAAAACATTCAATCCAAATCCAGCACAAATTTATGACAATATAATAGTTATTTATACGCTCATCTAGCTCTCTTTTGCTCTCTCCTGTTTTATTTTAAAAGATAAAAAAACAAAAAAAACAGCTTGAAACGAAAGAGAGGAAACATTTTGTTGCGTTGCTTACGTTGTTGAGCGAGAAAGAGAAAGGATTATTTATTTAAGCGTTCCATGAATTTCACGTACTGTTTGAGTTTCATGTTGACTTGTACTGATGATCGTGGTGATGTGATGATAAAGTAAAAAGTACTAACAAAGCAGCAGCAGCGGCAGCCACATTTTCATCCTGTGAGAGCCAAGTCAGCGTAAATAGGAGTTAAATAAAATTTAGTACAAATACCTACATTGCAGTTTAAACCCTTTTTAGATCTGGATGGATTCAGCTCTAGTTGAAATGATTATGATTAGCGTTTGTTTTGTAAGAGTACAAAACACAAAGGTAGAAGGAGAGAGAGAGAGCGCGCGCGATGTTTTAGAGAGCCAATAAATATTTGGAAAATGAGACGGTGGTTGAGTTAGTGTTGTGGAAAACGAGGACGCACACTGCAATGCAATAAGTAAGGTTCTTCGTCTGTGCATGGTAGTCAGTCGGTTACCGTGATAAAATAATAATAATAAGAATAATGATTCGAGTGCGATCATGTTCATGATGGCGACGATAATGATGAAAGTAGTGATGCTAATAATGGAATTAGATCAGCCAGCCGATAAAGGAGGTTAAGAAGAAATCAAATCTTTCGCTGTGATGCTTGTTGTGAGCCAATTCACAAATAATCGTCAAGATTACTTTCAAAACAAGGGCCATAAAATGTTATGCAGTTTAAAAACTATTTAACAATAAATAATTTGTATACCTTTAAAAACGTAAGTAAATTTTCGACGGTTGGTTTTACAAAATGCTGCATTTATTTTGTTAATTTTTTCGTGTGTTTTTACGATTTAACATCATATTTGTTCCTTGCTTATAAAAATTGATATGTAAAAAATTAAAACCGTTTTGTCAAACATGATTAAATTAGGATATGACGACAGTATTATATAACATGTTTTATATATATTATATGCTAACGTAGTTTACTTACCATACGGAATGAATCAATTTTCCCTTCAACTTCCTGCCAACGTTTTATGTCATTTGTCATGAAAGGTTAGGTAAATCAGTGGGAGGTTGTCCCCTATGATATCCTGCTTGCTGTTATTGCTGCTGCTGCTGCATTCTGTAAAATCAGATAAAATAGTGACGACATAATGAATAAACACGTGCACCCAGCGCAAAAAAGAGACAGGGGACACCTCCTTCTTGTTGGTGTAGCGCTTAAAGGAGGAAAAGCGATGAATCCACTAATTTAATTTTTCTGTGATCTATCTCTGATTATGATTTTGTTTTTTGCTGCCGCACTTTGTCTACTACAACATTATACGATTTAAGCATTTGTGTGCAGTGCAAGCAGGAGTCATATTCCTCCCATTTCCTCAGGAAGTAGCTTCCTTGCTCTTTCTAAAGAAGGAAATGAGGTAGATGTTCAGGCACAGAGTGAAATGCTTTGGGGGAACTTTTAAAGCAAAATTTTATTGTTCGGTCGGTGTTTTGTTGTTGCGTTGGGCATGTCTCGCATTCTGACAACAATTTAATAACCGTTAGTGAAGACGTAACCGTAAGTTTAATTGTTCCATGTTCCTGAAAGCGATAAAAATTAAGAAAGAAACTAATTATTGATGAAATAAGGTGAAAGGGAATAAAATACTGCTTTTTGTATTGAACCATTTATAATCTTTTAGATAAAAAATTGATTATTTTGGATGTGAAATGTGGCCAAAAAGTAGGAAATGAGAAAAATATGAAAGCCAAGGTGGAAATAGTGTCGATGCAGGATTAAGTTGTTTTGTTTTTCTTATTTATTTCTTTTTAAAAAATGCACAAACTAAAGAAGCGGCATAAAAGCCAACCTTCATTCGAGGAAGGAAAATTTGTAGAAATTAATTTAACCAAAGAACGACATTACATAAAACGTATCTTTATTGAAAATCCTCCAATGCATTTGCATTATTATTACATCGTTTTGTAAACAGTTGCCAATATGTTTTGCCGCACTAGATTTTATAAAATGTGCTTTCTCAGATACAGTAGTGAGGAAACAGGAAATGATGAAACGCTGGAAGAATGGAAAAGATGTGATTGTCTGTGATGGAAGCATAAGCTTTTTCTTTGAACGGCACCAGATGTGACATCAGGAAGAAGATTCTTCTTTTCCTCTCGCTCTTGCTCTCTCTTTTATTTTCCCCACTTTTCTCTCAATTCTCTCAATACCTTCCACAAATTCGGGAATCCGTTGCCGTCGTTATTATTAGAAAAAAAGGAGGAGAAATCAGCAGCAGCAGCATTAACACACGAAGCCAGCAGACTAAACCACACTTTTCTACACGAACTCGTTGGAATGCCAACTTTTTTGTTCTTGTTCTTCTTTTTCTCCTTCTCCTTCGTTTTCCTAAAACCTAAGTAGGAAGCTACTAAAAAGCAGTGTCGAACATTAAAGAAATGACGAGTTAAAATATATGACTTGCAAATCAGTATATTGAAGGCGGATACGAAAGAGGAAAAGAATAATGGATTTCGTAGTGAGTGAAAGAGAAGAGAGAGAGCGAAAGAAAGAAAAAGAAAGACTCACACAAAATAGTTACTTTTCTTCCTTTTACTCCTACTTTTTCATTCTCTCCAAAGCATAAGCATAAGCAAAAGGAAAGAAACAGAAAGAAGGAAAAGAGATCAGATCATGCATAATATTATTATGATATTTTCCCCAGCTTTCTTAAGCCTTTTTTAGAAGAAGAGGAAGAAGAAGAAAAAGAAGAGGGAAAAGCAGCAGCAGCTCGTTTTGTCTTTGGCATTACTAACGGCTCGTGTGTATGTGTCTAGTTTTGCTTTTGCTTTGGAGTTACTTGTATAATATCGACAGTACATTTTTTTTCTATAACTCTCAGAGGAATCCTGTTTTATCAGCAGAAGCTTCTGAAAAGGAATTGGAAGTTAGAGTTTAGTTTTTTTTATAAGTTTTCATGTAAAATGTTTGGCTGCTGTTATGTTGGGTGGTTGGGTGGGATGCAGATGTAATATATGATATTCTCCGAACGATATGAAGTTTTGATAATGATAATACTGTAAAAGAGTTTCTTCTTCTTCTCCTTCTTGTTTTTTTCTAGCTTATATATCATTTCAGTATTTATCCGGGTCTCTCCCTCCCGCTCCATATTCAAGTAATCTTTTATTTTTTTTACTTATGCATTGTCATTTCGGAATAAAAGTTTTGTTTGCTTGCTGCTGCACTAAAACTCCCACATGTACTTACCTACTTACCATATTATGAGTGTGATAGAGAGAGAGAGAGAGAGAGAGAGTAAGAAACGGAGGTGGTATGGATTTAAATCTTATCTCTCTAAAAACAGTAGTATAAAAAGCTCTTTATAAATCAGTAGAATATGATTACAACAAAGCAGCAGATCTTTTGATCAGATCAGCAGCCGCACACATTATGTTCTTACTCAACCACTACGAGTAAGTAAGGAAGGCGTCATCATCATCATCATCATCATTGGTATCATCAGTATCAGATTTGTGTAAATATATATTATCCTTTCTTGAAGTTCTCACCTCTTTCAATGTTTTATTAAATGTGATAAGTAGCTATTTATTCGAATTCAGATGAGGAAGGAGAAGGAGAGCCCCCACATCAATTTCACTTTTCCCTTGATTTATCGGTATGATAGGAAATAAAGCATGTCATCAAAGTACCATCATCATCATAATCAGCATGAGTATAGAAAAAGAGAGAGAGAGAGAGAGAAAGCAGAACTGCCACCACCATCATATCACTATCACATATGCTTTTTTTCTTTTGCTTTGCTTTGCTTCGCACCTACTTACTTCACATAATTCATGCGTTTCGTTACAGAATGTAAGGAAGATTTTTTTTCTTTCATAGGGGTTACCTTTCAAAAGGGGTTAATTCTCACTGTATGTATGTAATGGAAAAAGATGAGAAGATCTACTACCGTGATCGTGATGGTACTAATGCAAGTGAAAATGGAAAACGGGGAAGAAGAAAAGAGAGGAAAGAGAACTTTTATTATTTAAATTAGAGTGAAACAAATGTGTAATTTATTTAGACTTTTCCTTCTTATGGGGCAAAAGAAAAAAGCAATAACGTTACCAAAATCTGGCAAAAGAAATATCGGCTGACGTTGCTATTCTCATTTATTGTAGGATAAAAATGGAATCTTATTTTTAAGAGAAAAAAGTGAAAAAAAGCAAGTGGGAATTGGAATGGAAGGAAAGTAATCTCAGGTGGTGTTTGCAATGGTGAGGAGGATGATGATGATGATGATGACATTCCATGAAAAACAATATATTTCAGTATTTTTTCTGTTCACACATGCTTTTTATGAGGAATTATCAACACAAGTGTCTCGTATACTTATTATAACAAAAACGTATACAGCACAAGTAAAGTTTAGTAAAAGATGCTGACTTGAGATTGGAATCGGAAATAATTTGCACTCATCTATTCTTTAGCATAACGCTCTGCATAATCCATTCAAACGTTTTTTATGATGATGATGATGATGCTGATGATGATTATTATGGGAAAAAAGGTGCTATTTTATTACTAGCTTGAAGGTAGTGAAAGCTAGTCATGCGATTAGTG
>JAHZNJ010002443.1:0-12401 GCA_027744475.1 Lepidocyrtus cf. sotoi NNG-2020
AGATTTCTAGGAAATATTTACTTACTCATTCGATTTACGCTAAAAAAAATAAATTATCAGTAAAGCAAAACCATCAGTTGTAAAGGTTCTTTCTTCTTACTCCCTACATTGCCTACCATCGCCAAAATCTACTTTTCTGCTGTGGAGTCTACAGAAATATCCGGTTTTTGCTAGACATGAAGTGAATTTTGCTACGGATTCGTGATCGGCAGTAAGAAAGAAGGATGCTTTGTAGGTAAACTTGGGTTAAATAGTATTTCTGTAAATATTCTTATCCTTTTCTCATCGCTGCTGCCTGTCTGTTCAAGCAGCGAACGAATGAGCAAAACACAAAAGCTTTAATGCATTTTAATGCAAATAAAATGTATCTAATTTCCGGAGGCAAACCAAAAAGTAAAACATTAAGTTGGAAGAGAAGAGAGGAGAGAATACTTTTGTGATTTACTTTACCATCCAAAATCCAAATACAGCAAGCAAAAAGGCTTGATTTTGTCGGTGCGGTGCCTGTACCAGGTGACGAGCACTTCGCTCTAACCAAAATAACAATGATATTGCATTATTACGCCTAAAGACATGAAAGCTTCATTAGAGCTTTATATACCATAATAATAACAATAATAGCACAAAAGCTCAGGGAGCGGTGTTCTTATTTCCTCACACTCTTTCCTGCGGATCTCCTCGCTTTTGTGCCAAAAGGTAGTTAGAGCTACTCCCACACACGAATAGCGTAGTTCTTTCATTCTTTCCTTCCTTTGAGATTGTAGTAGATTGAGATTGTATGTATGCCAAAAATTAATATACAATTTTTATTATGATTATTATTACAAACTAACGATGTACGACGATAATGCAAAAACATCAAATTAAGTTGAAGAGGTTACGTTACGGCTGCGCATGCAGCAGAAATCTGTACAGAAAAGCACCCTNCAATTTTTATTATGATTATTATTACAAACTAACGATGTACGACGATAATGTAAAAACATCAAATTAAGTTGAAGAGGTTACGTTACGGCTGCGCATGCAGAAATCTGTACAGAAAAGCACCCTCCATCTCCATCCTGAACAAACTTTTGCCAAACAAAAATGATAAAGTAGACAGCGAGAAGCCCGATATGAAAAGTGCGTAAATAGACTCAACAAAAAAGTCACTCTTTTCTAGACACACAAGACGCTTGTGTATTCTCAGTAAGGCATAAAAACAAATTTTACAACGTACAAAAACAGGGATAGTTGTTCACACGTCAGTTGCTTGGGTTTTAGGAATGACTAAATACTTTACCTCAACGTCAACGTTTTTATCATTTCTCTTCCCTAACAAATTGCCGCAGCGCAGCATAAAAAATCCCGAATATTACAATAAAAGGAGAGTTTAGAATAAAAATTTTACCTGACTACCTATTAGCAAAAATTTCAATTAATGGAGCCAAATAATTGATTCCCGGATGAAGAAATGAATAGCAATTTATACTTAATCATTAAATCATTACAAATTCAAATCAATGTGCTTTGCTACCTGATTTACTTACTGTCAGATTCATAGTCAAACTTTGGCTTCGTGAAATAACAAAAAAAATTAAAGCCCTACAACATCAATTTCCTAGTAATCTCAGCTCATCCTCTCATCCTGTGCGAAACCATTATCCACCCTTTTTTTGCATGGATTCTTCATCATCATCCATCCATCCCATCATATACTTCCTCCCGTGTGCTTGTGCTGTGTGGTGTGGTTGAGTTGAACTGATTTTATGCTGACTCAACAGAAAGATACAACTTGCGTCAATGATCTGATTAACTGCTGCTGCTACAGCTACGCCACGTAAGGAAGTATGGATAGGTACCTATATAAAAATATAAAATCAGTGACAATTTAAAATGTGCAAAGTGAAAAAATCTTCTTTTAGTGAGACTTGGCACTAGACTTGGCAACTTTTGTTACTGTTACTCATTTTTACTATCACTGGCGTGGCGTAGGCTTTTACGTTCATCATGATGATAATTCGTGTCGGTCCTTTTTCAACTTTGCTTTACTTATTACTCGCCAACGTAAAACGTACAGGAATGCGAAATCACAATCTAATGATATTTGCTGATGTCAACTAAATAATGCGTAATAGTTCTCATAACTTAAATTCTTACATTCTTACATTAAATGTACGTGTATAATATAATACGCTGTATATTTCTTCTTATTACAACTTGACAGGATGATTACTAGTTTTCTCATACGTGTGGCATGGCAGTGGTAGTGAAGTGATACTTTATTCTTGACTTTTTGGATAATGCCTGGTATCATTTATTTACGTGGTGATGATGATGATGATGATGCCTACTACGACGATTATGGCGAATATACGTAATCTATGTCTATTCTTGTCTGTCATTACTTAACTTGTTCTTGTCTTTTTAGCAAAAAAAAATCATCCAATAAGCACAGGAAAAGAAATTTATGCATGATTTTATAAAAGAGAATGAAAAGGGATTAATAATATCATCTTTCCCTTTCCTTTCCTATTTTAAAATTTGTTTGAGTTTGCAAAATAGGTTTTTGCTTGGCATTGCCAAAAATTGGAGAAATTTATTTGGTTTTTACTTTATGCCAAAATTTTCCCATCTATCAACCCATGATTTTGCAAGGAAAGTTAACGAGAAAAAAACTTCACTACGGCTTCCTATACTAATGTAATGTAATATAGGTATATCGTGTCAATGTCAATCGTTATATAACTTATAAATTATTATTAGCAATTTGGATTTATGTTTTTATTAACCCTGCGCTTCACTGCAAGAAAAACTTAACTCGTGTTTGTATTTACTTTGCTTTATTTTAGTTAGTTAGAGAAGAGATAGCGTTTTCCCTTTAGTTTTACTCGAATGCGCTGGCTTTTATCGCGACGCGACTGTGTGTTTTGCATATCATTGCATTGTTTTTTTTCTGCTGATATCGACATTATTATGCTCGATCAATCAAAGCAAAAAAAGTTATATTATTACATATTTGTTTATTGGGTTTAATATAAAAGTATACAAAAGTGGAAGCAAAGTAAGGCTCTTATGCATATAGGAATAAAGTACATTAGGCATTAATAATTTTTGCATAAAAAGATCTCTAACTCTTTTGTTCGTTGTTCACAGGCAAAAAAGGCTTATGAACTGCTAGCAAGCGAGAGAGTTTTTTTTGTTAACGTTTCTTTCTACACAAATGAAATGACTCGACTTCGATATGCGATGCGATGGAATCATGATTCATGAAAAAAGCTACTACAATAAAATTAAAGGCAAACGTTAGTGGATATTCATAATACACAGCACAATAGTTCAGTCAATTGACGTCATAAGTAGGCCCATATGGATACAGATGGGCTATTAAGTGGTATGGAAAAACGTGAACTTATCGTGCGCTAGCTAACGCTAACAACAACGCGAAGCAACGCTCTAATAGCATTGAAGAAGAAGGGGAAAGGCTGTTATAAAGTAGAAGTTTTGTAACGTAACTCCTCCATTCTTTTCTCCTCTCTAATGAATTCCATCCCACTTACTTACTACTACTTGCACTACTACTGCTAACTATTATGGAATCATCATCGTCGACGAAGCTCCTTGAACGATTTCGCATGAAACAGGAGTCGTCGTCACTGCCGTCACAGTCATTCTCTTCTGCAGAGAGTAGGCAACAGATGCGTTTGCATTCACACAGAAAAGGAGAAGAAACTCTCAAAATTATTACAAGCGCAAGCAGCAGCGATAGCGATGTTATTGTGCCTGTCTGCTTACTAGAAAACCTGTCAGTTCGCGGAACGTCTTCAAAGCTGCATAACAAACATTTCGCCAATCTCCCACAAATTGAAGAAGTAGTAGCTCATCGAAAATTTAATTGTTTTATCTCTCGTTCTTCTAATATTGGTAGCAGTGAGCATCAAGCGACTAATACTGGCCTTTGCTCTTCTGACCACGAGAGAAATTATCTTCGCCAGAGTGGACTCCTAGAATCGAAGGAATTTTCTAATAATTCTATTTGGGAGAATAGTAGCTTTCTTTATCTATTTGACACTTTCAAAGGTTTCCCAGAAGTCAGGGAAGTCAAAAGGAGAGCTTCACAGTCCAGCACTAGTAGTACTATTCGACAGCCACAACAATACCCGTCGTATAGAATTCCTAAACTACTCGAGGAAGCCTTTCAACCAGAAGAAGTTCGTCGATCATATTCATACAAGTGTACAGTGAGAAATAATCAAAACGTGTTAAGTCCACAGCCTGTCACTATATCATTGTTGGATTGTGGCGGTGGTGGTGACAAAGGAGAAGGGCACTTTGCATTAGCCCCCACAGAGTCTTCTAATCAACAGCAGAGCAGCAGTAGCAGCAGCTGAAGGTAGTTGTGAAGAGCTCATCAATCAGTCTTTGTCAATTTGGACAGTTTCATCGATTCGTTCAAAGAGAGACGCCAAAGCCAGAGAGCCAGTCCATTGACAATAGAAATATTACCGGCAAGCAGCATTTTTCTTGGTTGGTTGGAGCAACCCAGTTTCGCTACGAAAATTTACAAAAGTCAAAATATGATGGCTATGGCTGCAGAGGAGCAAAGGATAAACTGCGTAAGACGAAAAGACTTGGACCACAGTGGAAGCACTTTAGAAGCTATACTTTACAACCTCACACTTGATAACATAGGCCTTGACAACATGAGCCGAGGAGATGGAGTTAACCAGTACCCCAAAATTACCGTCTCGTCTGATTCTGAAGAGAGTTCTCAACCTAATAACTCCCAACACGGCCACCACCACCACCGGGAAAATTCCACCTTTCCCACAACAAAGGAATCCAATAAAGGAGCTACTACTACTAATAACGCTAATAAACACTTGGATGGGAATCATCATCAGCCTCTCAGTAGCTATCTCGAAGTGCCCCAATCTGACTTATCTAAATTGACTGTGATGCCCTGCCATGAATGCAGCCATTAATTCGTGTCATTATAGTAGTACTTGTAATAACCATCATCATCATCGCTCGCATCACCTCTTTCTCTTACTCAATCAAAATGGTAGGTGCTTTTGTAAATTTACTTTATACAAAGTACTTTCTCTATATAATAGTTATTTTTATATCTCATTTTATATTACATACCTACGTACACTCACAAAATAAACCATCCACATAAATGTCCTTATAATGTTGTTCCGTTTTCTTTCACCTCTATTAATAAATAGTAGGGTAGGTAATACATGTTTTCTTCCTCAGTCGGCTCGGCAGCAGCGTCAGCGTACACTTAATATATTCAATGTCGCTTTTTCTTTCTGTTTCAGCAGCAGCAGTCTCACTCAATGGAAAATGGAATATTATATGCCGCCATCCATCCATCTATCCATTCACAATCAATAATGGAAAACCATGCATACGAGAGACTACATTAACCTCGTTCGTTTTAATTTTATAGTACATAGACGGGGAAAGAAAGGGGGAAAACAGAAAGAGAAAAGCTTTTCAGCTTTCCCTTCCTCCTCAATCAGAATTCTCTAACCCAATAACAATAAAATGTCCCTTTATTTAATAAGTTTTTACCAAAAAAATATCTCCGTTTATATTTTAACTTTCTCCTATCATTAAGATAAGGTTGTGAGTGAGAGGATGACAAAAATGCATAATATTATGATGTCATGTCATGTTACGCAATATTATAAAAACCTTGTAAATTACATAAAAAAGTGAGTTTAAGTAAGCTACTATTTCGATAAAAAACATTTATAACTAGAACTAGACTAGTAGACTACTAAAAGCAAACATATTTATATTTATGCACACATACCTACATACGATCGCCCGGCACAAGGAAAAAGCATGCTGCAATGCAAAATTGGTCACTAATAATGTATGCAAAAAGGATTTTTCTTGGAGCTCTTTAAGTTTCAAGTTGGCAATTGGCAACCAGCACTGCACTGGTTATATAGGTATATAATACCTAATATTAAATGTCAAGATCGGGCACTACTGGTTTGCGTGCTTTTATCATCACCATCACGTCATTATCAGCATCACAGAAATACACCGTTATTTACTACAAGCAAGCCTTGTTAGAAGAAAGTCCTTGGATGAGAAACTCGGAAACATTTCAAGATTAGATGGAGGAAAAACCAACTTCAATGTACACACTCACACCGATAAAAATGTGAATTATTTCTATTGCCAATTGCCACTTTTATTTCTGTCGACTGAACTGAAACTGAAACATTTAGAGATCTTGGCCGATATGATATCAAAGCTATAAAAAATAACAATGCAATATTAATATATAAAGAAAAAGCGATTAATCGACCTCTAATCGTCCTTTGACTTGACATAGTCGCTCAGTGATACCCTACTTTTTCGTATTCTTATAAATAAATAGGTATTATTATATATGCTATATGTATGAAGCAATTGTATGAAGGACAGGTTAACAAAATTGTGAAGCAAACCTACTACTAAAAATGCAAATTTTATATCCAAATAACTGTAGACAATTTGAACGGTAAAAATAAATCAATGGTATTTACAGATAAGTTTAATACTAAAAAATCTCTCAGTGTAATTTTTAATCCAGTGGCTCGTTACTTGCTAATGAAGTTGAATTCATATAGCCCCGTAGAGTACTTAAGCAATAAAAAAGTTTTGGATTCTTCAGGGGAATATTTAATAATAGAACCAGGATAAAACTTTTATGTGTGGATAAATTCGATCAGAGCAGTTTTATCTATGAATTTGTATTAGAATTGTACTTCAAATGCAAATTAACTTTATAATTGTAGATATAATATCTAACTAAAGGGGGAAATTGTTACCGCTACTATTTAATAATATTTCAACTTTATAACCCAACGTATTTAATTCCTAGTCCTTGTGAATTTCACAACCACATTGTAAATATTCTTACATTAATCACGCATTATTTACGTACTTACTTACTTCCTATTTAATTTCAAAATGATAAAACTCATTTGATGAGAAGTGACAGAGAAGAGTTATTTTGTACCTAAATACCTGAGCCTATATTTAGAATTATTATTGTCTTTCATTTCTCCTGTGTACTGTCTACTGTGCGCTTGTGCTCCCCATTTTGTTGAGTGAGCAGCAGCTGTATTTACTTAATTACCACGAAAAAGTCAACATTATTTACTAAAAGTTAAAGTGCGCACGTCACAGTTAGTTTACAATAGCAAAACAAAACAAGCAAAACATTATAAGTTTATTTATTAATTTATCTACTACTAAAATTATTATTATTGTCTATGTTGGGAATAAATGTTTAAAGAATTACGTTAAGGAATAAATTATCATGCAATTGACGTAATACTATCATCTCATTTTGAGTTTTTCCACGGAACTGTTATATTATCATTTGCCTAGCAAAATTCATAGATGTCAGAGAACATTAATGGGCTCTTGGCTTAAAATTTCATAAGATGCTTTAATAATATTCATTCGTATGTTTACTTACGATGAATTTCATGCATATTCATTTTAAACTTGTCCGGGGTCATAAATAAATTCTCTCCGTCATTGCATTCGTATTTCGTAACGTTACTTTTATTTTTCATTTCGAATTGTTTAAAGCTTTTAACGAACATATTTGCAAGGAAAATGCTTTTAGATATTACTGAAGCAAAAATGCGTTGTTGCTGTTTCGTTGGACTTTCATCCATTATTATTATTTGCCTAATAGCTTTTGCTGAGATATGCTTTTTTCCTTTTCCACAAGTACATGCATAGAGATGCGCTTTACTGAATGCCAGACGGAAATTCAAGCCGTTTAACTTTCAATTGCATTTTAGAGCTCGTGTTGTGTTTCTAACAAAAATGTTTTTAAAAGGAGACCTTCACCGGTTATGGTTTTGGCATGTTTCTTTATGGAATTACGATTACGACAAATGTGCCCAATATCAATATTTTATATTTTTTAAAGATAAGAAGCAGAAGCAAGCTCACACGCTGCATGTGAATATCAGGAAAGTGCTCAAATGTTATGATTGCGATAGCAGAGCATTTTCCAATTCAATTTTCAATATTGTGCTTAAAATATACAGACAGATCTCGGGTTAAAAATAAAATTGTCATTAGTGCAATATTTATTCACTGATGGAATCGGAATATAAATGAAAGTCTTCCCAAACGTTCCACAGGATTGGATTACTAATGTAGTATTGTTTTTTTCTATTGTATATGAATAATTAAGAAAGCTATCTCAAGATATTTATTATTTTAGGCTACGAATGGGAATTACGTATGACGTACAAAGAGAAACAAATCAGAAAATCATATTAATTTATTAATGAAAATTGATATTGCGGTGATCCTTTAAAATTAAATTATATTGCCTAATTGATTTTTTAGCAAAACGATTACCGGAATTGAATATTATGAACTTGATTTAGATTTGACGAGAAGGCTATTAAATTCATGAAAATGAAAAACTTTTTAACTTAATCCACTTTATTCCAAAATAAAAAGAACACGCCACCAAAAACCATCCTATGATCCAAACAGGATAAAAGAAGCATAGTGTGAGAAAATCCAGGCGAGGCGAGCTGATTGTCGTTTTATCGTCCATGTTTCACATTACCCCAACATCACATAATCGTATCTCATGTATCATATGGACTATGACTTTAACATCCGTTCCGTTTCAGAGTAAGGTCGGGGATCCATTTTTTACAATTTCCTTTAGCAAAGAGCAAAGCCACTTTCCTGTTGTAGTACGACCAAAAAGACTTTCGAAAAAAGGGGAAGGAAGAAGAAGCAATAAAATTATTTTACGTTCCTATCTTGTCATGCATTCTAAAATCTTGGGAAGTTAAACAAGCGTATATAAATCATTATAATTTCACAGGGACTAACCCACCGACCGACCAATGCTCCATAATAATAACAAAACATGGTAGTTAGTTAAGGTGAAATATTACCATATAAAAATTGCCAATGCATAAAAAGAACGTTTTATTACTGGAAGTAGAGTGGAGTTCTCTGTGAAATAAAGTTAATTTACCTAATGCACTCATCAATATGCTCAGCGTAAGACAAGTAGAAATATATATTCCCACTTCCAAAACGGTTTCACTTATGTGCGTAGGTATTGTACTAGAGAATGGAAAGGAATGTTTTACTTAAGAAACGCCGGAAGCACATAAAACTAGCCTCTTTATGCAGAATAATTTGCATGAGAAACGAAATCATATTGCTTTTCTTTTCCAAGTAGGTACAACAACACTTTTGGCGAAGAAGGTGTTCCAAGAGTCATTTCTGTTTATAATATACTACCATACTGCATAGCCCTTTTTATCTAAAGGATTAAACATAATATTGAGAAGAAATTTTCAACATTAGTTCCGTCATTTGATGTTTTTATTTAGGTGAATATATAAATGGAATTTGTTTATCCTATAATCGACAAAAAAGTAGGATTTAAAGTTTAGGATTACTAGCTAAAGTACTCCGATCCGATCTGCCTAAAACTTAATGTTGATATACACAGAACTTAAAATGGCTCTTCGACCAATGACTTTTGTCTCTACAGGTATTTCCATTTAAAAAATTATGCAATATTTTAAATACAAGGAACTAGGAAGTTATTTTAGATATTTTAGATTCTTTGCAGAAGTAAGTCAACAATTTTATTCCATAATATGTCCTCTATAAATAATACTTATCTGGATTCGACTTAAAGTACTTTTAGTTTTTTTATTGCTTCGTCTCGTGGTAGCAGACCCAAATAGTTTTTGATTCGTGGTAACTCGCTTATTCCATTCGTACTTTTTAAATATATTTATTTACGTTATTTTATGTATTTATTTATGATAAAAAATACGCATAAATATTACAAAAGCATACCAAATATTGAATCTGTTTGATAGGTTAATGTTTTCCCTACATTTCATTCTCTCACACGAATCTGACGTGAATTCTGTTTTCATAGCCTAGCTAGCTGTGGTTCTTTTAAAGACTCCAACTTTCACTCTTCTCAAAGCATATAAAATGAAAGCCCAATCACCAGTTCGTTTTTTTCGTTAGACGAGCTGCGTACATCTTTCCTAATGCAATCGACCTCGTTTGACTGTAATTGTTGGAATTATTATTCAGCTTTAATCTTCTCTTCTCTACAGTTTTAATTCACAAGGAAATTCAATGCATGTAGTTTCTGTTTTCAACGAATGCAGCGACGAGCTAATTATTTAAAGAGTATTATGTTTTAAAGTAATTATTTATTATTCCTCATGAAATCTGGTTGACTGTTGCAGCAAGGTTAACTATTTCATTTAGGTTTATAATGTTGAGGTTATCTTTTGGAAATTTGAAGCTTTGAAGTTTATTTTATCATGCCAGTCAAGCAAAGCAGTCTTGCAGAAACCGACGAGACCACCAATGTCTTTTGTTTATTATATGGATGATGGGAATTTATTTTTACTTTCTACGATGGAATATCAAAGATGTTTTCAATTAGTGCAAAGTAGTTTCTCTCGCTTGAATCTGATGTGCGAGATTGATTTAGTAGATGAATTTCTTTCTTTGCGAATCGTTTTACAGGTCGACTGAGTCAGATTTCATATAATGCAAAATATTCAATAAGATAACACTCATTAAAAATATCCAGACTCGTTTTTCAAAAACTGATTTATTTATTGAAACGGATACTCAAGTAACTTGCGTTGTACATCCAGATTATATCATATCTCATATCACAAGCTAGACCATGCACAATTTGTGAGTAAACTACACATACCTAATTACATACAAAGATAATTGGAGTACCGATTCATTGCGATTTACGTTTTAAACTTTACACAGTAATTAATTAATTAGGTACACGCAATGTGCTTTATGCTTTACAAGGTAAGTTATACATACATTAGGTATACGGGTTTGGGGTTAATAATACACGACAGGACAGAAGATAGGTCATTAATTTAATAAATCAAATCAATCAATAGTATTGA
The DNA here is from genome assembly GCA_027744475.1 of Lepidocyrtus cf. sotoi NNG-2020. Lineage (NCBI taxonomy): Eukaryota > Metazoa > Arthropoda > Collembola > Entomobryomorpha > Entomobryidae > Lepidocyrtus > Lepidocyrtus cf. sotoi NNG-2020. The sequence continues at coordinate 10,965 of JAHZNJ010002443.1, forward strand.
TACTGGTCATTGAACTGTATTTACTTCTTTACAACTATTGCTCGAAAGAATATTAAATTGTCTGCAATACCAACCACCTGTGACCCCAAAATTCGACTTAATATGGACAAAGCGAATTAACAAAGAGCGATCTTAATGAATATTGCATGTTTATAAATTACATCATAAAATCAAATCATGTACAGTTAAAATTCCAACCCAATTGTTGGTCCATTATTGGTCAGAATCCCCAAGAAGATCTGCCACCGTGCGTAGTTCTGACTCTGACTTCCTTCTTACTGGTTATTTTTTATCCATGCGATAGCGGATTTGATGTCTCGAAATTTCATTTTCCGCAAAAAGTTTTGAATCATTCTATACTGAACTTCGTCAGATCCGTGACATAAAGCCTTTGTAGTAAGTGTTACCAGCCACTGCATAATCTGCTGAAACAAGAAAACCGAGCATAAGTAAAACTTACATACCCCATTCTACATAAATAACATTTGCCATTAATTTTGAAAAAATGCTTACTTCATCATCATCTGGAACCTTTCCTGTTGACAACCAAATCGAAGGAGCCCAAAGGTGGAGGTGACAGATTGTACTTGCTTCCTGTGCAGTAATTCTCTATTAAAAGGCAACAATTTGGTACAAAATGATTAGTTTTATTATAACTCTACCGTACAATAATGTAACGTTTTAAAAATACGACAAAAAAATACCTCATTTGCGTTCCGCTTTAGCATCGCACTAACCAAATTCCTAATACTAATAGGAAGCTCAGCATTTATTGGTTTCAAATCATCGTTGTTGTAGGTTCTGCTATCTAACACATTTTCTGAGGTGATTTTAGGGTGCTCATCTCCCTCGCGAATGTCCACTAATACATTATCCGATTTTAAGTCTCTGAAAAATGTCACATATTAATAAACAATTAAACCGTCAAATCAAGTTCTCAATACTGCATTAACCGTGAACAAACGTTCAGAAAATGAAATACGTACCTGTGTGCAATTTTATTCCTTTCCAAATGTGCAACAGCGTCAAGAAGCTGAGTTAAAACTGAAAGTCGTGTTTTGAAACTCATTTCTTTCCGTGAACTCAAAAAGTCGAAGAGATTGCAATCGTATCTGAACATATTTTAAAGATACATGATTGACAAGATAAAGTTTTTCGTAAGCGTTTAAGTTTAAATATGAAATTCATTTTTTTACACTTACCGTTTCATTACTAAAAACATGCTCATATTCCTACCATAACCACCAACGTTCAGTCTTCGTGGTAGGGCGTTCGGATACCTTTCCATTCCATCTGGTAAATCAGGGATTTGGTCAACAAAGGCGTGAGTTATCTCAATAATGTTATCATGAGGTGGACAGCGTTTCACAGTTTCAAACAATCTGTTGAATAAGAAAACACATTTTATGCCATTTCCCCATAATATCTTGTTTCATT
>JAHZNJ010002444.1:0-13738 GCA_027744475.1 Lepidocyrtus cf. sotoi NNG-2020
TATTCTGTTCAATCAAAGAAAAAATATTGTGGTTTTTTATCACAATGAGAAAAAATTCACATGAAGACAACCAACAACCTAGCCAAACAGTCACGATTAAAAAAAGGTAATTTTTAAAAAACAGAAATGTGAAATTGGGAAGTAAAAATAATAAAATACTTTACTTGAAAATTTTTAGATTCGACGATTTTGTTTTTACTTTTAACTTTAATGACTAAGTGATACAGATATAAAGTTCTGCACTGTCTAAACTCGGGGAAAAATGATCGCAATCGCAAATCGCAAGTAGCTGCGTTTGTGATTTACTCACTGCAAGCGATATTGATTCATCAAAGACTATCATTTTATGGACTAATCACGTCATCATCAATTCAATCCTAATTTAGGTAATCATACAAATTAGTTAACAAATACCTAGTTCATACTAAGCAATGATGACTCACCTTTTGACGGCTTTATCGACATTCGCAAAATAATTTTTCTCACACAACAAACATTTTTCATTGAAGACTCATTCACTCATTCAACTATTTTCTACTACACGAGGAGAGAGGAGTAAACATCTTCTTTCAACAACAAAGAAGTCGAGTGCACTCATCCGTATTACTTACTAACTCGACTCTCAAAACTGGTGCAGTATTTAAACTATGAAGAAACATAAACGTGCAGGTGGTGGTGGCATTGAAACATTTTTTCTTGCTTCTTCTTCCTACTTTTAGTTCCTATTTGTTGCAGTAAATTTAATGAAGTCGTTTATTGCATGTAAACTTTTTTTAGATTTATTTCCACATTTTATTCACATTAACTAATTAACAACTTTATTAATATCTTCTTTTGCTAGAAACAAAAACGAAGCTTACGTCAACCATTCTACTAAAATAGTTTTCTGTTGTCTTACAGTTAAACTAGCCTAAAGTAATGCTGTGAATAATTTTTCCCCGCATAAAAACTTCTTCCATTAAAAAAATTAGTTGCAGCAGCAGCTCTTCTTCGTTTCTTTCTTACAAACCTACTTTGTTGCACTATTTTTTTATGTTCTTTCACAATACATCTCACAAAAGTTCATTCCATTATTATTATTACTATTTTTCAGGAGAAGGAAAACTACTCATCATCACCACCTCCACCACCACCATCATGATCACCACTTTACTACTCATTCACTCACTTACACTTACTTATTCTTATTCCTTACTCTTTTTTTAAAAGGAATCTTTTTTCTCTCTTCTCTTCTGCTTGTGTATTGCATTCATCGTCATCATCGTCCTCGTCAGTCACTCGCTCACATTTTTATTTATTACTACCACGGCTAGCTACATGTTGGTAGGTAGGTTTAAGTAATAAGCAGTGAGGAGAGAGAGGAAAAAACAACCAAAAAAGAAGACACTTTTTTCATTTCTCTTTTTTTCCATAATAATAACTCTGATGATCATCATCATTCCTACATAACATCTATCCATGCATTACACATACAAACTTACTGGTACGATGAACGATGAACATATTATTTGATATTATTATTATTGAGCTTTTTATAAGGTAAGTCAGCTCACAGCTCACAACATCACATCAGCTCAACAGCAGAAGAGTTGGAGTACGAAAGAGTTTGAGAAAAAAGATTCATCCATTTAAAATCTATTCATTCGTATTTCGTATCGTATCTTTCTTTTTATTTTTTTCTACTACATCTACATACATAGTAGGGCCATAGTAGTTTAGTTATCCTCATCATTATTTAGCCCTTCTCTTTTTTTGGTTGCTTTAAAGCTGGTTATGCATGTTCTGTATAAAAATACTACGTGCTTACTTACTCTATTACAACTTTAATCCCCAATCCAATCCGTCTCTCTCTCTCTCTTTTACTCTTTCCTCAGCAAGCAGAGAGCTCTTTTCCTTTCCTCTTCTCTATTTCTTTTGCTCTTCATCTGACTATTGTTATTTAACCACATACAACACAGTAATGATCCTGTTTTAGCTACCTACCTTGCATATAATATAACAATGCATGCACTGAAGATTGGGCTGACTTTGCTTTGCCTTTACTTCTGCAGCAGCAGCAGTAGTGCATTTACTCCTTCTTCTTTTTCTTCTTCGTATTCCACAAAATTTTCAATAAGATCTCCCATATTATTCCCGTGAACAAAATTAAATATTGAATGCCCTTCTCCTAGAGAATTGACATGGTGCACACAACACAATACGCTAGCTATCACCATATCTCCACCGTTGCTTGCGTTGTTGTTGCCGTTGTTCCTCTCTTTCTCCCGATCCGTGTGTTTCCCAACTGCTTAGTCATGTAAAATGGAATAGGGACGACAGACAGGCATAGGGAGACCAGGAAGAAAAAAACTCGAACATTTTAACCATGAAAAAGAAAACCATGCCATGTCGTAGTAGTAATGTACATAAGTGAGGGAATACCGTATCGTATCCTATCCGGAATCTTTAAATGCTTTCTATTTTCCCGTCATTCTTTCCATTTAGTGCTTTTCTCTGACAGAGCCGTTTACGTTTCCAGGTTTTTATTGTTTGCTTGCTTGAACTGGAAGAAGTGGAAGTAGGAGAAGAATAAGAAGGGTGACAAGAAAAACCATAACGAAATTGTGGGAGGAAGCATGGAAAGGAATATTGACAGAATTCGCCATTTCCTATCATGCATAGCATTTCTTTTTTCCCCATAATATTCAGTATGACTGCTTAGTTTGCTTAACATCGCATCGTGATGAATGAGTGACTTTTACAGAGAGGAGGAAGGGAAACCACGTTCATGGAAAATGGATAAAAAAGTGACAAAAGTCAAGTCAAAGCTTTTCAGTTTTATGCGTTATAAATGCTCCTGTCGTTTTCTAATAAGATGAGAAAAGAGCAGAAAAAGAAGAAGGAAGAGTAAAAGAAGAATGGTTGAGAATTAGTTAAGCTAAGCTAAGGTTGCTACGAACGTAATGTGAAGACTGATTTTTTTTATTGGAACGGAGAAAAACGCTGAATGACATTTCCATGTAAAATATCAACTAATCTCTACAGGCATGAAGATAGGTACACAACGCATCAACAACACGATCATGATGTTATTTTTCATGCATTGAGTAAACACAGAACTTGTTTTAATTTTAGTCATCCTTTCCAACAAAAAATGCAAATCCAGTGTTTTTATTATTCCTTTGGTATGAATGATCGAAATTCATGAGAAAAGAGTAAACAAAATAGCTTCCTCGTTCGTTGCTTTTTTTGCTGGATTCAGTAGAAAAGTGGCGTTGAGTTGTTTTTGAGTGAGTGGGTTAGGAAAGAAAAGGAGGAAGGGAGTAAGAGTAAGTAAATGCAATCAGTAAAAGTTAAATAAGAAACGATCCGATGCGATACGAGTACATAAAAGTTGACTGTTTTGATACACCGCGGCTCACTCATAGTAAAGAGTAAAGTAACGTTTTTTTGACCTCTTAAGCAAAATGTCCAGAAGAAGAGAGATAACGAAAGTGAGGAGAAGAAGGCAGTAAGCAAGGAGCAGCAGCACAGCAGCGCAGCGTTTATGACATGATATGATTATCTTAACACAATCAACCTCTTTCAATGCTGCCCCGTCTACCTACTATTTTTTGTGTCAAATCACATTGTCTAAATAAATTTCATTCCTTTGACTTCCATTAAAGCCTCCTTTCAACTTTAGGTAATCTCTTTTTATTAAATTGGGCATGATAATGTTGAGTTGACTGTTGACTATATGGGGATGGGGAAATGACGATGATTATTATTATTACATTCTGTGTTGTGATGATGGGAATGGAATGGTGACGGCATGGCACTGAACTTTTTATGAGCATTGATTTACAATGAAAAAACACTTTTCTGTTCTATTCTGACTTCAGCAGCGCAGTGGTCACCTACTATCTGCTGTAGTTTGTATTCTGTAACCAAACAAACCAGTCATGTCATGTCATAGGGAATGCCGTTTTACATGCTTTGATAAATCAATAAGTGACTGACTTTGCGAGCGAGCATGAAAATATGAACTAAAAGGTTTGCCGTGATGTGATAAGCAAAATTATTCCTTGTGAACTTTTACTTTTCCGCCTTTATTACCCCATTTTATTTTATGATAGCAAAAATTATTCTTATGAAAAATGGTATTTTACATGGATATGATATATCACAAATATCACAATCCCAATAAAATTCTTCCTATTATTATAATAAAACAAACGCATAAAATGGTTGTTTCCTGCAGCAGAATTAAATGTATTTTTGTGTAATATTGTACATATTCCCCTTCTCTGAAATAATATTTCATCGTGGAATGTGGGTGGGCGGGACAAAACATGTAAAAAATTGTATTTAACTTTTTCATGTAAAAATTAAATTAAATTAGAAAAGGAAAAGAGTGGAGTGCTGCAGCAGAAGAACTTCCCATCTGAATAATAATATTATTATGCTTTCCCTAATTGTTAATTCGTATGCGCACTCACGCTTTCCCCTACAGTAATATACATAATCGTATTCATCGCATCAAGTTCTCCTTGACTAGCTGACAACGTGACATCCCCCTCCTTTTTATCAATTTGTCAAACAAAGTTTTGATGTTTTGAATCAATGCAGCCAATTATTGTCCAGAAATGAGGTTTATTCATTATCATCGCTCGGTGGCAGCAATCCAATTTCAATTGCATTATCAATAGGGATAAGCTTGAACAACGTTTCTTCCACTTTATTACACGTCTGCTGCAGTCATATTTGTTTTGAATAACAAAATTATAAATTTTGATGATATGAAAACAAAATATTCTCTCAGACGTTGCTTTGCTTTGCTTTGCAGTTATCATATCTAATCCTAAAATACATAATATCATTTCTTCCTATTGACAATTGGCATCATCTCAAAAACTCCCTAAAAAATTTCTCACTAATTTCATTTCATATTTCATAACATTATACGGCCACCCTCATCTTCAACTCGCAACACCACCTCACCAATTGCGTGGTGTGTTCTATACTTGTATGCTAGGTTAAGCTTTAAGGTTTGTTATTATGATACCGTTACGCCGCATCGCATCGTATCAACTCTCATGATCATCATCAAAAAATCTAGAAGAGAGAAAGAGATAAAATCATTTGATATTTAAATCCTCATCATCATCATCGTCAACAGCCTCATCCCGTCTATCGAGCACACGCATAATCTAACAAACAACACATGCATGAGCAGAGCGAGTGGAGGAGAGTTTTAGAAGAGCTAAGAGTTAAGAGAGCCAGAAGAAGAAGAGTTTTAGATATCAGATTAGATAGCTTTTCGTTTTTTCAATATCAAAGTTCTAGTAAGATAAATATAAAGTAAATTCATATGAATTCAGACCATGCACACTTAATATTCTAATAAAACTGTTCCTGGCATTGCATTTAATATCATCACTGGTGGTGCTGCTGGTGCTAGTGCTTGCATATCATATTATACGTATTCTCAGATAGTGCCATTTGCCATGCCACTGCCAAACTAAACGGATGAATACAAAGAAGGGTTACTTTATGCAATTCAAATGTTGCTGCTATGCTACTATTGCTCATGAATGGTGCTATGAAAACCTTTATTAAAATCCATCCAAATTCAAAGAAAAAGATAAATGTAGCGTGGAAGAAGAAGCTACATCTAAAAAGGATATTATGAACAACGGGGTATTTGGCAATGACGATATATAGTAAATGATGATGATCATCACATCGCATCATCATCATCGTCGTCATTCTGATGTCATGCTCATGATTTCTTGATTGTCATGATCATCCGTACAAGCGGCAAGCTGAACTGTTGTAAACTGACATGAGTTGAAGTTACTGTGAGAAGAGAAGAGAATGGTTGTTAGACACTCATATCAGTATCATAATCATCCTCATCATCATCAACAACACTATTATTACATCATCATCTTTATTTAAAAGACTAATTGTAAGTTTTAAAGGGGATCATCATCATCATGAAAAAAGATTAAATGACAATGACAAGTCCACTCAAAATACAAAAGTATCTACTCATCATCAAGCTTGTTTTCTCTTCTCCTTTCAACTCTCTGACAAGCCAAATCTAGTAAAATTAGTTACAAGTTACATGTAAATGCTCTATATGGCTTCCTCTCCTTTTTTTCTTCTAAAGTTTTTTTAGTCACATGACGATGATAAGTAAGAGAAAAAAGGACATGGTTGGTGAACGGTGATAGTAATCGCTTCTTGATTACTCATTCATGTATGCACATCATCAACAACACTATTATTACATCATCATCTTTATTTAAAAGACTAAACTTTAAAGGGGATCATCATCATCATGAAAAAAGATTAAATGACAATGACAAGTCCACTCAAACTACAAAGTATCTACTCATCATCAGCCTTGTTTTCTCTTCTCCTTTCAACTCTCTGACAAGACAAGTCTAGCAAAATTAGTTACAAGTTGCATGTAAATGCTCTATATGGCTTCCTCTCCTTCTTTTTTCTCCTAAAGTTTTTTTAGTCACATGACGATGATAAGTAAGAGAAAAAAGGACATGGTTGGTGAACGGTGATAGTAATCGCTTCTTGATTACTCATTCATGTATGCCAACTAAGTTGCCAACTATGCAAATGTTTACTTTGGTCCTGACTAAACCCTTTTAAGCTATCTTCATCATTACCCTCTCCATCCATTCCACTCACTCTAAATTTCTAATCATAATATTATCCAACGTAAGCCTTCTTCGTTTTGTGTACTTTGCAAATGTAGCAACAAACAAAATCAATGCAAAAAAGTAAAAGAAAAAAGGCAATTTTAATTCTCATTTGCACTTTCCCATTTCACTTGTTTACCCAAAACAGTGGCATACTTATTGCCAATAAAAGTCTTTTGACTTTTTTCACACTGCTCCTGTCGTCCTGAGCTGTCCTATCTAATAACAAGCAAAAGCAACCAGCAGCAGCAACAGCAGTAGCAGCAAAAACAACAACAAAACAAGTAACGGTGATGATTGTCAATGGTGACTGTGTTGGTGGTGGTGGCAAATTTAGTGCCAAAAGCAAAAGCAAAGCAAAGGCAACGGTAAAAAGAGAAAACTTTTTACGGGAAATTTACAATCTCTCACTTCCACATTGCTTCTCTCTCGCTCCTTCTATAATATCCTTTACTAGACTCCTACTCCAATTCTACTTTCTGTCACATGCATTCCAACTTTCATTCAGGCAAATAAAAAATCAGTAGTATTACTAAAGATGCATGTTAGACATGCAATATTTTATCGGACAAACTGAATAGACTCTCTACTTCTAGAGCAAAAAAGCTATACATATAGAGAGTGAGAAAGAGAGATGGAGTGAGATATTTAGTATGGATGGATGAATGCATTTACTTCCAATAAGTTTCACAAGCTCCGAGAGAAAGAAAATAAAAAAAATGTTGTTGCTGATGCTGCTGCTTTTGCTTATTATGCGTATGCCGCTGTTGCCGCTTGCTTCTGTAAACTCATTCTCTTTTACCATGACGTGTGTGGTGGTGGTGGAGCTATTACAGAATGGGAGTAGGACCTTCATTCCTTCATTCTTTTCCAACAAGCTTGGAAACTCGCACTGGTTTTTTCCTTCTATTTCATTTCATTTCATTTCCTCATATTACGAATTCTGTATGGCGATATAATGTAAATGAATACGAGAACGGTCGTCCATTATCATAGTTGATGATGCAGCAAAACAGGAGAGAAAGAAGAAGAAGAAGGAAAAAGAAAAATCGCCTTGTGTAAGAAGTCTGTGTAAATTTTTTTACCAGGTACTTGGCCATTTCCTACTGCCGGCGCGCGGTGTTCCTTGGCTGGCGTTCTTTCTTTCTCTTCTCTGTTAAACGAAAATAGTAAGTAGAGAGGCGAGTTTGAAAAAGTGTTTTTCCGACTGAGGCTTACTATGAAAAATAGGGAAAATGATATGTACATAATACCTACATTTACTTTTACACATTTTACCTTGGCTTAACTCTAATAGAAAAATGGCTTTGGAATTAAGGGAATTTAAAGATAAATGAGAAAAGAGTTTAGAGAGGAGAGCTCTCTGTTCTGCTCTTCTTTCTTCCTTTTACTTTTACAAGGTAATAATAAGATTATACGAAAAAAGAAAAGAAGAAAAGAAAAAAATGTATTTTGTAAAATCAGAAAAGATCCAAACTGCAACGCAATTCATGTGCTGAATATTTGAAAGAATTCTACTTGAGCAGCAGCATCAGCAGCAGTTTTCCTTCTTTTAGTTTGCTTTCTTGTGAGTTGAGTGAGGATAAAGAGATGATAATGTTTTGAGTTCGGGAAATCCAAACTTATTGCAATGTGAATATAATGCATTTATAGAAAAATGGCTTTGGAATTAAGGGAATTTAAAGATAAATGAGAAAAGAGTTTAGAGAGGAGAGCTCTCTGTTCTGCTCTTCTTTCTTCCTTTTACTTTTACAAGGTAAGATTATACGAAAAAAGAAAAGAAGAGAAGAAAAAAATGTATTTTGTAAAATCAGAAAAGATCCAAACCGCAACGCAACTCATGTGCTGAATATCTGAAGAAATTTTCTACTTGAGCCACAGCAGCATCAGCAGCAGTTTTCTTTCTTTTAGTTTGCTTTCTTGTGAGTTGAGTGAGGATAAAGAGATGATAATGTTTTGAGTTCGGGAAATCCAAACTTATTGCAATGTGAATATAATGCATTTATCTAAAAACGTAGTTCTTTTTAGATCTACTTACCTATCACATGAAGGGATTCAGAAAATAACTTTAAAAAAGACAAGAGTAAAAGTTTTGTAGTGGGAGAAAAAAGAGGGAAAAGAAAGAGAGAGAGAGAGATTGTTGGCTACTTGTAAACTTGTAAAAACGGTGTTCTTGTAACAAGCCAAGCCATGCACTTACATTATCACAGATCCGCAAAACCCCATTTGAAGAAGAAAATAGCTTCCTCTTTTGCTCCTACGCTACCGCTTGCTTGTCCCTTGCCTCACTTTGTTCTCTCTTGTTCCTAACAAGAACACAATCTTCCTCTTCTCCCTCTCCTCTCTCTCTCTTTAAGATTTTTTCCTAGCCATTTTTCCAACTTTCAGTCAATTCAAGTAAGTAAAGTGAGTGAGATATTCGGTAAAGTGCTGCTTGGTTGTTGTAATATTATATCGGAATGTTATGCTACAGTTACATACATAAAATGCATTATGAGTAGGGTCATAAAAGTTGATACGGGCATTTTTTTCTTCTCCGAGAAAAAAAAGTTTTTTTCCACAGAAAGAAAAAGAAGAAGCAGTGGGAAAAGAGTCCAGTAAAAGGAAAATGGAATGGAATGGAGTCAAGTGGGGCTTTTCTGTGGTGTAAGATTTCTCGTTAAAAAATAAGAAAAAGTTCTACTGAAACATGCTGACATAACGCTATGCTGTACGGTTGAGCTAGTTGCTGCTGCTGATATGATGCTGCTAACTTGCAGCAGCAGTAAAAATTGTTAGCAAAAGTAAAAGAGAAAAAAAAATAAAAAAAATAAAAGTTTTTTATCATTTTTTGCGTAATATGTATACAGAAAGATATATGTATGCAGATGGAGCAAAGTTCCTTTTTACCAACTTGATGATGTATTTACTATTTAGGCTGCTGCTGCTGCTATTTCACTATGTGACTTGCTTGACTTGACATAACTTGAGAGACCCGAGAAAGATTGAAGATTGAGGCTAATGGAATGTTTGTAGAGTTTCTCTTCTCTCCGCTTGTTGACTTTCCTTTTATTCCTCTCTTTGTGTTTTTGCTGCTGCTGGTTTTATTATATAATTTTCTTTTTTTTTTTGTGAAAGAGAAAAGTATTATGAAATGCAAATAATTTAGGAAAAGAGGGACATAAATAGCTAAGGAGAATTTGTAGAAAAAGGTTTCCCGATGTTCATTACTGAGCCATTAATTAACTTGGCAGAGAACAAGTTCATAAATTATTTTGGCACTAATTTTCCTTTCATTTGGCTTGCTCTTTCTTTCTCTTTCCATTCTGTCTTTCTCACTCACACACACAATCAAAATTTACAGCAGCAGAGCAGCGCATTGTTTACAAGTTGGTTCAGTTGGTGGAGATTAAAAGAGAAAAAAAGTGAAATGAGAATGGTTCTTTTTATGAGACAATTCACCAGCAATAAAACGAAATTCTGAGAGAGATGTTATCTTAAAAATTTATCATTTTAATAAATAAAAGTCGTACTTTTTAACATTTCGACAATATTTATGATTAGTCTGCTCCTTTCTTGACAAACAACTTTACGTATATACAAATAACTGAAGCTTATGCAGATATACAGAGCAAATTAAAAAATTGAGAGGAATAATAAATTTTATTCTCGTGCATAAGAAGGATTAGTAATGAAAGCGTAGTAGATCTGCAATCTGTAACGTAACGGCGGTGGTGGTGTGGCATGTTTTTATTTTCCATTGCAATTTTGGCACGAATTCTAATAAAAGGTCTAGGTAGGTATTAAATATTCTCTCGTTCATAGTACTAAAAAAATTACTTAACTTTTAGCCTCTGCTGCTGCTAGACGGGAAAGAACCTTTGCCAAACCACCTACCACCCACCTACATCTATTTCTATCATATCTTTCTCCACCTCGTTTTCACTTCTCTTTGGTAATAGTAGGTATACATACATTTTTTTAAATTTTATCTTCAATCCAAGTTGTTATTGTTATCAGTTGACAGCGTCTCACCCCACCAGCCTCTGATGTCACAGACTCTCCTTCCGTAAGAAGGGCCATTATGAAAATCAGACATTCCCTTCTTCAGTGGTCTCCCTTTGGAATCAACGGTAGGTTGACCGTGGCCTTGTTGCTGTTGCTCATCCCATGAAATCCCATCCGTACTCTGTTGACCTTGAGTGTCCTTTGCTACGAGGAAGGATAGACGCTTCACATCACTTCCGGAGCTTACACTGTCCGATCTAGATGAGGATGAGACGTGTGACACGGAAATTGGCTCACTCATATCTAATGATCGGCCGAGTCTCTGTTTCATCGCGGATTTGGTAGTTTCCGGCCCGAGGGAACCTGTTGTTGAAGAGACGGAAGGTTGGAGAACAAAAGGAGGATGTTGATGAGGTGGATGGATTCCTGTGGCTCCTTCCTGTTCAGCATTCGATGGAGATGTTACGGATGAGCTTGATTGTGCCTGTAAGGTAGCTGCGTGGGCTGCTGTTGGAGTAGCTAAATTTGAAGTGGTTGGCGAAGCACCGGATATTCCGAGAATAAGCGGTGGTTCCATGATAGACTCTTGATTTGTCACAATAGCGGATGGAGGTGGCAGCGTGTATTGTTCGTTGCTGGCCCTCAAGCCAGCAACAAGACTAGCTTGTTGCTGTTGCAAAATTTGTTTCTATAAAAAATTTAACGAATTTTAGAAACATTTCTTGAACAAACTGCTCCGACATTTTCGCTTCTTACTTATATGAGCAGAACCCATTATGGGAAGGAAAAGAAAACTTTCTCTTTTCATGCAACAATTCTTTTCAAACTTACAGCTCGAATTCTCTTTAAGCATCCTTCTAACCACGTACGTATGGTTTGCTTGGCTACCTCTTCTTCAATAATAAATTCTAATTCCTCTCTTGCCAACAATTCTTCCAATTGGAGAGCCTTTCTAATGTCCACTGATCGATATGAGAGCATGTTGAGAACGTCATGGAATGTTACATCTTCTCCATTATGCAGCCTGAAGGAAAATTGAATGAAACCGTTATTGTGGAAGAACGGACAATTCTTTTTTAATTTAACCACCACACCATATTATAGCCCATTTCCCGTTTTCTTTTCGGTTGGTTTTTTTGCGTACCTTTCCACCTCGTAGCACATATGCTTGAAGAGCAAGCGATCCTTTTGTGGATCTACTTCCAATCGCCCCCTCAACAGTCGTAAAATGAATTTTACACGTTTCACCGGGATCATTCCTCTTTGGTAAACGTCCACAATGTTCCAGGTGTTTTGGAAATTGCGAATGTCGGCGTAGCTTAGAAGAGCGTCCTCTTCGTTAGAATAGAACAAGGTAAAGTTCTCCATAATGATAGCTGGGAAAATGAGAATTGGAAAGTGGTTTGGTTTAATATTTAACTACAATGAGCGTATTAATTTTTACCGTTCCTTCTTCCTCCGTTCCCAAAACAAAATAATTAATTTCTAATTTTGCTTTTTTGCATTAATTAAGTACCCACCGACAAGTAGATTCAGCACAATGTAAGTGATTATGACGTAGAAAGAGCAGAAGAATGCCATCGCGGCTGTTTTGTTGCCACAATCAGTTTCCCAGAAATTTCTGCCAGAGGTACAGTACGGCGGCTGTAAGATTTTCCATAAAACCATGTAATTCACATTCACGTAGATTGGTCAATTTCATATACGTCTATAAATTTAAAATCATACCTGGACCATACAATCATGCATGATTTTATTCCAATCCTCTCCAGTAACGATCCTAAAGAGCATTGAAACTCCTTTGGTAGCGGTGAAAAAGTTGGCATGTCTGCTAACTCCCTCCCCATATTTCACTGTCCCGAAAAGGATCACGCCCGCAAAAGCGTAGAAGACAATGAGAAGAAACATCCCCATGATAATAAAGAAGCTTTTGTAGACGGAGACGACCACCGTCAGCATCAGCATTTTCAGGGTCGCATGTTTCCCAGTGATTGTGAAAAAGCGGAGGATGATCACCGTGTAGCCGAATGTTAGCGACATATCTGGATAGCGCTGCAGGAGACCACAACGAAAAAAGTCATTAAACTAGTTTATCATAATATTTTTTTCTTTCAGAAAAGAAGAGGTTTTTAAGTTCTAGGCAAACTTCCAAAAGGGATCATTGAACATCCGTACGTCCGTACCGTATTAAACATGTTCCATACTGCGATCCAAGCGACACCCATGACTGAGACGAATAGATCATATCGATTTCTTCTAGATTGCCAATAACCCCGTAATGTGAACGCGATCACTTTCAATAACACTTCCACCACAAACACACATGTAAACATGGTGGACACAAATGACAAAGTTTTGGTGGGGATGGAAGTCAGGTTTAGCATCGAGCTTGGACGAACTTCTCTATCCGCTTGCTCATTTTCCGTTTCCCACTGTACATAAAAAAGTTAGATAAAAAACCCATTCAGACAATCCACTCAACTCAAAGTTAATATCAAAAACGGATTATGCTTAATCATTTTGAAGTTTTATATGCAAATTTTACTACTATGTGCAAATTTTATAGGAAAAGTATTTTTGCAATCTGTCATTTATGTAACATACCCTTATGCAAAGTAAAGCGCTGTTCAGCAGAACAACCATCGCAATAAACCGTTTGAACCAAATGTGCTGAGTGACGTCGTAAGCGAATGCTCGGATGTGATGACCGTCCGGTCTAGGTGGGAGATGGAGAGGCTGAGCAATCTTTAGACGTTTCTTCAGATCACACCATCTTCTCTGGTCTACTGTAAGCAATGCGGTTCCCTTGTTTTCGGAGTAGTTTGCAATTACCACACCGACAAACAGAGTGAGTCCGATCATACAACCGAGAAAGACGAAGACGTGGATGTACATTGCATGTATCTAGGAATAACAAAATAGGAAATACATACTTGTTTTCAGTTAAAAGTTAAAAGTTGCTCAATATTTCTTGTAGACTTCTTAAATTTGAAGAATAATATCTTATTTGAAAGGTAGTTGTCTCACTGGAGCAATCGTTTTCCCCAATACATCTCGAATATCAG